>OY977949.1:2867500-3167000 GCA_963854355.1 Epinotia brunnichana
CACACACACACACACACACACACACAAACACGCAACAGTTCGTAGTGACGTACAGTGGCCATCACATACATCGGATTACACCCTTAATGCCTTGCAAATAGAGATTGTTATCTTATGCGCTCCTGGCCGGCTAGCATGGATGAGCTCTTATCACGCAATAGACGACAAGTCACGTGACAATCACATGATTTGTCTACTTTTTCACTCAAATTACCGATTCAGAACATGCTGGCACGTGTTAAAATGGAGTTATCCAACTTTGACAGCGATAAATGTCAAATGATAGCCGTTACCGTTTTGTAGAACATTGTCACTGGTTAATGTGACAGATAATCGAAATTTGACGTTTCAACTTGGTTTATTTTATTATTTTATCTAAGTGCTTCGGAGATGACGATAAGCTATGTAAAAAACTTGGTTTTGCACTAAAATTACGAGTAAAATACTCGATAATAATGATACTGTGATATGGTAATTTTATCCCTATAATCAAACATTGATTTGTTTGTTGAATTCACACCTATTATTGAAAAAGTTCTCGTGAAATTTCATCAAGGAGTCTTCAACAAACGCTGTGGGCTCGTGGAGTTCCTAAACCAGAGATTTCGCTGCATATCATTAGTACGCAAAGAGGTGATAATCTTATCGAACCGGTACTTAAGGTAAGTAATGCTATTTGGATGAATTGATAAGTTGTATGGACCGCCAGCCAGTGATTATTTTATTAAACCTCCATCTTTGGGGGAGGCCTACCTATGTCCAGCAGTGGACGTCTTTCGGCTGATATCGATACCCTAGTTCACAATCGTACTAATTACGGGGAAAAAAGTGGTGTAATTAGGATGATAGTGCACAAATCATAAAGTTACAATTTCAGTGACAAATAAAATGTAATTAGTACGACTGTGAACTAGGGTATCGATATGATGATGATGAGGACTTAGTTACCAACTGCAATCAACATGTTCGTCCGCAAGGAACTCATTTATATCGCATCTCCATAAAAACTTTCACCTCTTAGAGAATGATTTCTGAGATAAAAACTATTCTGTCCTTCCCCAGGATTCAAACCATCTCTATACCAAATTTCATCTAAATCGGTTCAGCAGTTAAAGCGTGAACAGGTAACAGACAGACAGGCACACTTTCCCATATATAATATTTGTAAGTATGGATATTCAAGATATTGTGATCATCAATATACTATGTATATTGATTAGTAACTGCAATTTGTCACAATATAAAACAAAATCCCTTCCCGCTGTCTGTCTGACTGTCCCTATGTATGCTTAGATCTTTAAAACTACGCAACAGATTTTGATGCGGTTTTTTTTGATAGATAGATTGATTCAAGAGGAAGGTTTATATGTGTAATACATGTCGCGGTAATGTACTGGCAAAGAGAGAAGTAAGTATGTATGAGTAGTTCTGGAGATTGCCCATTAAAAACAACATTACAAAGCCACAATCTTACAGACTTCAGCTCTTTATAATAATAGCATAGAAGTATATAGACTAGGATTAACATGCGTAATTGTATTTCATATATTACTGATACCTGTATTTTATCTTCTTTTCAGATCTATTACCAAAGAAAGAAAAGAAGATTACATTCGCTGGTACTCGAAACATCATAACTGTTCAAAAATCAAATTACCTACATAAATATATGAATAAGCTATTGTTTCGTTTGAATTGATTGATACCTTTACTTTGCCACCTATATACAGGGAGTGTTTGAATTTTTAGATCTATTACCAACGAAAGAAAAGAAAATTACACCCGATGGTATTCAAAACATAATAAATGTTCAAAAATCAAATTACCTACAGTAAATACACCTATGAATAAGCTATTGTTTCATTTGAGTTGATTGATACCTTTACTTGTTATCTGCCACCTATATACAGGGAGTGTTTGAAAGGTGAGGTTTTAGAACTCTTCCGTGTGGGCGATTTTACTTCCACTTAGCTGCTTTTCATATGTCAAGCAAAAATGTAGTCAGGGTGATTCATACTAACGCGCCCTACCATCTTAACCTTAAAACAGCTTGTGTGATTTTTAAGATATTCTCAAGAATTTGTAACATATACTTAAAAATAGGGACTACAGTACTGAATTATTCAAGAAAAGACATTTTTAAAGAATCGGCAACGTAAGTTGGCAGCTTCCATAGGCTACGATGACCACTTACCATCAAGCGGGTCGTACACTTCTTTGCCTACGATGTGGTATAAAAAAATACACAATATAATAAAAATATTGAATTTATTACTTTTATTTCAATTTGAGTCTATTGTGCAAAACATACAGACTTATCCATTTTAAGTCCAACCTTTGAGTAGATTTGCGTTTTTGCTGTTTGTCTTAAAATTTAGGTCCCATTTACACCATTCTGAAACAAAAGTATTGTTAAGTAGGCACATCTTTAGTCATAATAATAGACTTTGACTTTTGTGATGGTGAGTAAGGTCGCCAGACCTCCCAAAGGTGTAATAGATAAGAGTAAGAGATTTGCCTCCAACTATTAACACAAAATCCTCAATTATCTTTACTGATTAGGTGCGTCCACACCAAACGCACGCTCACCCGAGCGGCTCGCCCGAGCCCTCCGCACGCTCACCCGAGCCGCTCAGGCGAGCGTGCGGAGGGCTCGGGCGAGCCGCTCGGGTGAGCGTGCGTTCAGTGTGGACGCACACCGCGAAAATAATTTTCACGTTGTTCATTTGAAAACGATAAATAAATAAATAAGCATGGCGCCGCGGCCCCTTTGATTTCGCCCAAAAAGCCGACAACGCTCGGGTGAGCGTGCGGCCACACAAAACAACCGTCCACACCGGCTCGGCTCAGGCGCGCCGATGCTCGCCGATCACCGTCCACACTTAGCGCGCACGCTAGGGCGAGCCGCGCTCGGGTGAGCGTGCGTTTGGTGTGGACGCACCTATTAAATCTTTGATTGGCAACACACTAGTGTTTGCTTATCACCAGGCACAGGCAGGCCATATTCATGCTGTCAAATAAAATTGGATGGGAATCATTGATTCATATTTCAGTAGTCTAGAAACCGATAAGAAATAAACTACAGTATAGCGCAGTATATTTATAATGATGAAATAAATTTTAGTCTTATTTCAGTAAACCAAAGTTGACTGTTATTTTCATGTTACCTATTCCAACATCATTCAAATCACAAAGTTGTAAGTTGTTCATGTTAAGTATTTTTTTACATTTAGTACCTACCGGTAAATTATGTTATGATATTAAGCAAAAATATTTTGCATCGACACTATAGTAGACAAATATTTCTCTATATATATATTATTATAGACTAACATAGGATTATGGATGAATAATGATGAAAATAATCGTTTGAGATACATACAAGCAAGCGGTCAACTAAGTACCATTCAATTTATTGATTAACAGCGGGGAGAAATATTGACAGACCACCAAAAATAATTTATTTCCATTTGATGCAAAGGAATGTTGTTATGTTTCACATTTTATTATTTATTATGGCAAAGTAGGTGTGATATCTAAATGTAAATTATCAAGTTGTATATACATACTTTAGAACATAAAGTAAATAATATTTTGGTTAAAAGAAACACAAAGATAGTTTACTGGACAGGAATACTACATTTGTCTTTCTCGGGTAGATCCTTGGTCTGAAAAAATATTTTAGTAGTTAGTATTTGCTTGGGCAAATAAGTAAAATCACTGTAATTGTAATTAGACAATATGTATCACAACTTACCGACACATTTAAAACATGTGAACTGCCATCAAGCTTATAATCTTTTTGTTCTTTATTTACGTGCTTTTCTGTATGTTTTTCCATCTAACTCAAAGGTAATACCCATAAAACATGATAATGCTTTCGTGTTTTCATTACATTTATCATCATATTTATTAGCACTTTCTTTGAAGTGTGCTGTAGCACTGAGCCTCAGTTATCTTCTATGTTTTCAATAAATACATAATAATTAATGTCTATCATAGTCTTGAAGTCTGTAAAAAGAAGAAACAGCTGAAAACAAGGTAAAAATGTGTTTGTAAGTTAATAGTAAACAAAAAACACACTAACCTGTCAATTAGCTGACTTTCGGCTCGCTTAATTTAGCCCAACTCTTTTCTTAGATCCGCTTTTTAAGCACTGCCATTAATTGATCCATAACTCTTATTTGCCATAATTAATTGCTGGTATAGCAAAACATTCACAACGTAAGCGTTGACAAACATATTTTGTAATTTGTGCCTATTGGAGACATGACGCGTCACTAGCGCCTCTGGCGGATATTCACTAGCGGTATATTAACGTACCGATTGTGTTAATTTTACCGAAAATGCAAAGATGGTTTTATCTACAATAATATTTAACGCTATCACCAATCATACGATAGCGGACAATTTGTCCAAATTCGTCGAACGTCAAAAACTTGAGCCATAAAGCCCTTTTTATACTTTTTTTGGTAATATTGGGTGACTGATTGCTAATGAATAGGATGGTATACTATAATGCCATCAAATTGAGAGGTAATAGAAATTCAATACCTTAACACATACTTGACTTAACTCTTTAAAATATTTGGGTTAACATTGTATTGTGTATCTGTATCTGTCCCAAAGCAAAATAAACCGAACATCGTTTATAATATGGTAAAAAAAGTGTCATCATCCTCCTAGCGTTATTCCCGGTTGTGCCCCTAAAGGAGCCAGGGGTCCGCTTTGACACCTAATCCCAAGATTTGGCATAGGCACTAGTTTTACGAAAGCGAATGGTAAAAAAAGTGTATAATTTATTAATTTGGTTAGTTAGTTACATACTTATAGTAATCCTTAGTGAGTAATTTAGTTGTGCTAATGTTATCATGGAGTTTTACTAAACGTAAAGGTTACAAATTGCCAAGACAAAAAATGTCAGTTCAGTGCCGGCTACCGATTTAAAATTGAAATAAATTGTGTGAATGCTGGATTTCGACGTAATTTGAAAGCATGTGAGTATTGTTTGGCATTATTTAGTACCTTAAGTTATGTGTAAGTGCATCAAAACGTAACCTATTTGTTACTTTAGTACTAACTTTTGTACGAAGTTTAAGAGAATAAAAGTGTATTTTGCTTGCGTTATGTGTGCTTAAAGTGCAGTTAGTAAGCATTCAGTTCAATTCTGAGGCATATATCCTTGGGGGAGGCCTATGTTCAGCAGTTGACGTCTTTTGGCTGATATGATGAGAAATATGTTTAGGACGTGATTGATACTTTCGGATAACAATTTTTCTCAAATTGTTCTAGTTTATACAAGTTTATTCAAAGAAAGGGTGAATTTCGCGCAAATGGAAAGCCAGCCAATTTATGAAAGTTTGTTACATAAGTTTCTTAAAATATCGAGCCGTTAGCCTGCGAATGTCAAGTAACGTTTTGTATGGAAATCGAACCACCTTAATTGCAATCACAAACTGTCAAGCAAAGTATTGCAGGACTATATAGCTTTTATGAATGATGTTCTAGAACCAAGGAGCCGCATTCCGGTCCACTTCGAGTCACTCCTGGGGTCTTCGTGCTCCTCCGGCCCGCCGCCCCTGCGCCCGCCTCCCCCGCGCTCCGCCGCCGCCGCCATCGCACCGTGCAAGCAGGCGTCGCCCGAGCCGCCGCGAGCCGGTATCCCCGCTGCCTTCGTCGGCGTCTGCGCCCGCGCCGGCCGCCCGCGCCGGACCGCCATGTACACGGACCGGGTGGGCGCCGGCCTTGCAATACGTGCGCAGCTAGTATCTTAATGTATATCATTCTTCTGTACGTGCTGTGTTTGTCACCTAATTCCTAAACGGCTGGACTTATAAATGTAACTTGACAAATAAATGTAATAATAATAATTAATTCGTTGACTACATGCTGCAGTGTACCTAAACTAAGACATACTTATAAGACATATTTAAGATCTATAAATTGACATGTAAAACTACGTTTTATAAAGGAACTAGCGAACCGCCCCGGCTTCGCACGGGTTTATATAAGCTTATATTTATGTATAATACATGCATGTATTATACATATAAACCTTTCTCTTGAACCACTCTATCTATTTAAAAAAACCGCATCAAAATCCGTTGCGTAGTTTTAAAGATCTAAGCATACATAGGGACAGACAGACAGACAGACAGCGGGTAGAAACTTTGTTTTATACTATGTAGTGATAAATGAAATGAAATTAAATGAAACTGATTTGAATGAAATTTTGTGGGTATATAGACCAATAATTTCAGTTGTCAATTTTCAATTTGTGATTTTACAAATTGTTTCACAAAACAGCTCTTTTCCTCCGGCCACTTAGAAATGAAGGATTGCCATACAGTCAAGGGCAAAAACATGTAGCCTTGCAATGTTATGAAAATATGTATACACGACATAAATGTTAAGTTAATAAAGTAGTGTAGGTATACATATTTTTGAAACTGTACGGCTAAATATTTTGCCTCATGTATGTACCTATATTTATGAATTTTATGGTTTGTCTAAATTTGAGTGATTGAGTTGATTGATGAGGACATAATATTGCACCTGCTGTATAAGTACTTATCTTTCACACAACGCACAGTGTGACAAGAGCCACCATTTTTGTCGATGTTCTGTTGACGATGAAATCCTGCAGATTTTGTGATGTGTCCGTCGAAATCGAGGCTTTCCTCAACTTTGTAAGTTATTTCAAGATAGTGGTATTTAAGCTTCTGTGTTTCAATTTTGAATTTAACAATAGGTTTTAGCTCCTCAATGGGGAATGGATGAAAATTTTAGAAATGCCTGATTGTTTTTTTGTTTTAGGAATAACCTTCCTTAACACCAGAAAAAAATTGCGGACTTTTCAGGTGCGTAATTATTTTAGAAAAATATAAACAGTTTCCTCACTTACGTTTTGGGTTTAGGACGGCGAATGACACATTTTCCTTAATTAGTCTCATATTACAAAAAATATCTTGAAAATCCATGGTAAACTGACACTGGCAATGATATTGACAGCTGCAGCTGCTATATTTGTCATTGCCAGGGTCAGATATTCAAAATATTTTTTTGTAATATGAAACGAATCAAGGAAAGTTTCTCATTCGCCGTCCTAAACCCAAAACGTAAGTGAGGAAACTGTCTATATTTTCCAAAAATAATTGACGCACCTGAAAATACTGCATTTTTTTTCTGGTGTTAAGGAAGATTATTCCTAACACCAAAAAAAAATCAGGACTTCTAAAATTTTCATCCATTCCCCATTGTAGGAATTTACAGAATCAAGAGTTATTTCAGCATTAACTAGTATCATCATAACTGGTAATCGAAGAGCTGGCGGTTTTCTCGTGCAACGCATCAGCATTGCAGTTCAGTGAGGAAATACCGCCAGCATACTCGGTTCAATACCTAAGAGGGCCTTTTTAGGGTTCCGTAGCCAAAATGGCAAAAACGGAACCCTTATAGTTTCGTCATGTCTGTCCGTATGTCATAGGCATTTTACTCGAAGACTATAAGGTGTATTTGAATAAAATTTACAGGATAGGTGAATTTTTTTAGCCGCTACATAATTTTATAATGAAATGACTAAAAAAATATTATTTTAGGGGTGCACTCCATACATGTAACTGCAAGTCAAAATAAAGAAAAACATCGTATGTCTACGTGTGGCCCATCAATCGATAGGTTTTTTAAAATAAGGTTTCTCAGCAAGTTTTTCGATTAAGTGAAAATAGTCGGAGATAATCGCCCCGAAAGTCACCAAAATTTTCAGGATTTGTATCTGCCAAAAGTTATCCCGAGGTATTTCGTGTAACTATTTGTGAAAGTACCCCGTGCTTTGAACCTCTACTGACTGGCGTAGGCGATTATCTCCGATCATTTTCACTTAATCGAAGAACTTGTTGAGAAACCTTAATCTTATATTGATTTTAAAAGGCCTATCGATTGATGTGCCACACGTGAACTTACAATGTTTTTCTTTTTTTAGACTTCCGGTTACATGTATGGGGTACACCACTAAAATAATATTTTTTTAGTAATTTCATTACATAACTATGTAGCGGCTAACACAATACGCCTACCCTCCAAACTTTATACAAATACACCATATACTTTTCGAGTAAAATGCCTGTGACATACGGACAGATGGATAGACGGGCAGACATGATGTAACTATAGGGTTCCGTTTTTGCCATTTTGGCTACGGAACCCTAAAAAGGCCTTCGCATTGTACCGAGTATGGTGGCAGTATTTCCTCGTTGAACTGCAATGTTGATGCGTTGCACAAGAAAACCGCCAGCTCTTCGATTATCAGTTATGTATGATGTTACTAATGCCAGGGTGTCCACTTTCTGGAAAGTCAGGGAAAGTCAGGGAAAATTCAGGGAAGCTCATGGTGGTCAGGGAAAGTCAGTTTTTTTTATAAGTTTCACGTCAAAATAACGACCCATACAGACAGAGTGTATTATTCAAACGGGGCAATGAGATACGGAAATTTGATCTTAGGAACACGAAAAAAATAAAATTGCTTGGTTTTTTTTTGAAGGTGCATGCAATATTTTATTTTACATTTTCGTCATATTATGCGGGTTGCTTTGTTCGTCACATTGTTTTTCTATAGAAGTATACTTTGTGTTGTGAAAAATTAATTCCTGATGCCTGTTCTAGTCGATAACTATATTTACCGCACAAGCCCCAGGTTTAAAAGTTTATCAAGGAGGTCATATCGCAGGCGACGCCTACTTTTTCCACATTCACACCCATCTTCCCAGGTTGATGGGGTGAATCCGAATTGTTACAACATGCAAAAATCTCTCCACCAATTTGATGCTTTTATTTAATCTGAAGCTTACAAATTTTGATGCAATAAACACTAGAACGAGAGGCTTTAAAAAATACAATTGTTTCCGCCCCTCAACTATTTTTCTTCAAGATTTTCAGATAAATAGTTTATGACAAAAATTTTAATAATTTTATCATCTTTAAACATGAAACTATGCTTTGTCATATAATAGAAATAACAAATTAGTCAAGTGCTAACAATGTCAAAGCACGAGTAGGTGTACTAGCTTCAGACGAATTATGCGTCCGACAGCCTTGCAAACGTCTAAAAGGCTGCGGTGACACAGCATCAGGCAGGCCGTGCGCTTGTTTGTCACCATCGTAGTGAAATTTATAAATAAAAAGTTTTCCTTGCGCTTCATAGCTATAAAGAGTTTGGAGTGTGACAGGCGTACTTTGAAATGGCGTTAAAGGAAATTCGAAAGAATGGTCAGGGAAAGTCAGGGAAAAGTCAGGGAAATATTTTCAGGGTTTGCAGTGGACACCCTGGTTACTAATGCTGAAATAACTCTTGATTCTGTAAATTCCTACAATTTGAGGAGGTTTTAACCTATGGTTAAAATAAAAATTTAAACGCAGAAGTTAAACACCACTATCTTGAAATAACTTACAAAGTTAAGCCTCGTTTTCGACCATGGTTTTCTACTATGTCGCTGTACCGAATTGTTATGTATTGGTACTCATTAGACGTATAATTTTATGTTCTTTAATTTCATCGTGAGTAACTTTTCGTTACGATGCACCGTATAGCAGCTACGAGTGAGAAACCAAAAAAAAACCCAAAATTTCGAGGATTTGTGGCTGCCAAAAGTTGTCCCAAGATATTTCGTGTAACCATTTTTAGGGTTCCGTACCTAAAGGGTAAAACGGGACCCTATTACTAAGACTCCGCTGTCCGTCTGTCTGTCTCTCTATCCGTCTGTCACCAGACTGTATCTCATGAACCGTGATAGTTAGACAGTTGAAATTTTCACACATGATGTATTTCTGTTGCCGCTATAACAACAAATACTAAAAAACAGAATAAAGTAAATATTTAAGAGGGCTTCCATACCAACACACGCGATTTTGTTGTCGTTTTTATAGATAATGGTACGGAACTACACGAAATACCTCGGGACAACTTTTGGCAGCTACAAATCCTGAAAATTTTGTGACTTTCGGGGCTACAATTGAGGAGCTAAAATTTATAGTTAAATTCAAAATTGAAACGCAGAAGCTTAAACACCACTATCTTGAAATAACATACAAAGTTGAGGAAAGTCTCGTTTTCGACCATGGTTTTTAGGGTTCCGTACTCAAAGAGTAAAACGGGACCCTATTACTTAGACTCCGCTGTCCGTCTGTCTGTCTGTCTGTATGTCTGTCCGTCTGTCACCAGGCTGTATCTCATGAACCGTGACAGTTAGACAGTTAAAATTTTCACAGATGATGTATTTCTGTTGCCGCAATAACAGAATAATTTTTTTTTTTTTTTTATTTTAATTTTTTCATTTACATTCTTATACAAATCAACCTAGTCCCAAACTAAGCAAAGCTTGTACTATGGGTACTAGAAGACGATAAACATACTTATATAGGTAAATAATTACTTAAATTATACATAGAAAACATCCATGACTCAGGAACAAATATTAGTGCTCATCACACAAATAAATGCCCTTAGCGGGATTCGCCAACTAGGCTACAGGAGGCTCCCATACAAAAAACGAGATGTTTTCCCGTTTTTATAGATAATGGTACGGAACCCTTCGCACTTGGCCGGTTTTTTTATCATGTCGCTGAACCGAATTGTTATGTATTTATTGGTACTCATTAGACGCATAATTTCATGTTCTTTATTTCCTAGTGAGTAACTTTTCGCTAGGATGCACCGTATAGAAGCTACGAGTGAGAAACCAAAAAAGGTCCCAAAATTTCGAGGATTTGTGGCTGCCAAAAGTTGTTTCAAGATATCTCGTGTAACCATTTGTATAACATGTAATATTAAACCGTGTAATATTAGAAAAAAAACTTCTACACCACCTTTTGCAACGTACCCCCTTGCTTTGAACCCCTACGCACTGGCCTAAATCCATAGCCATTTTTAGGGTTCCGTAGCCAAAATGGCAAAAACGGAACCCTTATAGTTTCTTCATGTCCGTATGTCAAAGGCATTTTACTATAAGGTGTATTTGAATAGAATTTAGAGGATAGGTGTATTTTGTTAGCTGCTACATGGTTCTGTAATAAAATGACAACAAAAAACATTTTTTAGGGGTGTACTTCATACATGTAAGTCATGTAACTTAAAACTAAAATATCATTGAAAGTCCACGTGCGGCACATCAATCGATAGGCCAATCAAAATAAGTATAAAGTTTCTCACCATTTTTTAAATTAAGTGAATATAGTCGGAGATAATCGCCCCGAAAGTCACAAAATATTCACACGCACTTGGCCGGTTTTTGACGTTTTCATTTGCATTATATATAACCACTAAAACTCGTTTTTTGACCATTAGTAAGGCAGTTTCACGTGATAATGTGAACACGCTGGACAAAAGCACCAAATTTTTTTTCAGGTACTAGTTAGGTAAATAGCTTTATGTTTTTGATAGGAACCAATTCCTCCGTCGGCTATCTTTTTTTATGGGGGTTATTTTGAATTATAGGTACCTATATTATTAATATCTAGGGTTCTTAATCACTTAGAATCACAAACTTGGTGTCTAAATATACATATTTGGGGTCAGGGAATTCAACTAGAATTTTTTAGGGTCGAGCTCCCAAAGGATACCATACGGAACCCATTACCAAGCCTCCGCTGTGGGTCCGTCTGTGGAACAATGTATGAACTTATAAAAAGTGTTGATTTGATCATGTGCATTTGTAGAAGCTGTATGTACACTATATTAAATACAATTTAAACACGGTTACATCCGTATAATCAGAAACAAAATTAATCAAACACATTATAAATTATCATCAACTTGTATAACTGCTACGATCAGAAAGAATGACTATGACTTCTCTGCTGATGTAATATACCATGGAACTACTGAGCAAGTGTTGCAAAATGTGCAGGATAAAATCATTAATAAAAAAAATACTGTTTAATCTTAATGTGCGGAGGCAGCGATTATAATGTCACGCCACTAAATACTACAGTATTAAGGTTTATAGAAGATACTGTAACAAAATTTCGATAAAGAGAAGCATATTATTCAATGTATGTTTTTTTAACGGACATATGCATTTAATTAATAATTCTTCCATAATTATCTTTTTTATAATGTTGACTAGGTACGTAATGTTAGTTTTAGGACCTACGAACTTAAATTATATATTTTTTGTACAAATTTTGTCTACCTACCTAATGTTAATCATTTGTAAAACATGCTGCATGTAGAAGCATATTACAAAAGATACAACCGTATTTGTATGCCGCAAGGAACCACATAATGATACTGAACAAAAATGTAATACCTAATAACCACCTATGTTGGACAAATAAATCTTTCAAATTTGAAAAGTCATAGTGTATATGCAACGCAACTGGGAAAAAAATCGTGTTTTTAATTATCTGGCCAAGACTAATACATAGGTATTTATTGCGTTTGCCCGCTTCTCCTGAGCTAACCGCAGCAGCCGCCCGTCTTGCGGGTGGCGCACTTGTGCTGGAGGGTCATCCTCCCTCTCTCTCTCCGCTCCCTCTGCTTCCAGCGTATCGAAAGTTGGGAGCGACCTGCAAAAGAAAAGTGTGTCTCAATTAGAAACCTCAAATCCGTAATGTGTGACTTTTATTGAACAATTTTCGGTAATATTCAAGCGCAGGTATCTATAGAACCGCAGCGTTTACCGCATAAAACAACCGCGCGCTTTATAGAACAAAGTTTTTATTTATGTACGTTATAGGGCGCACCAAATATGTGCTTTGCCAATTTGCCATCCACAACCGTCTGCCCGGAGAATTAAGGACGATGTATGGTAACTTGTTCAAATCTAAGTAAAATAATAATGTGACATCCCTTTGTACTGTATTCTATGCAAATAAATATATTCGATTTGATTGATTTGATTTTGTCTTATTGACCATTATATTCGAGAAACAATACACCTAAGTTACCTTTATATGGACTGGCAACTCATCGGCGTGACGAGGCCGGAGGCCCTCGCCCAATTCATCACATCTACTTACGCACTATGCATATGTGATGGATTTTTTTTGCTGTTTTCGGCAGCAGCAACTGACAAGCCAAAAAAATAAAATCGTGAAATATCTACAAATAAAAAAGAAACCGGCCAAGTGCGAGTCGGACTCGCGCACGAAGGGTTAATAATCAATAAAAATATTTATTTTATTTTGTTTTTAGTATTTGTTATTATAGCGGCAGCAAAAATACATAATCTGTGAAAATTTCAACTCTCTAGCTATCACGGTTCTTGAGATACAGCCTGAGGACAGACAGACGGGCGGACGGACGGACAGCGAAGTCTTAGTAATAGGGTCCCGTTTTACTCTTTGAGTACGGAACCCTAAAAACGATGCCCTCTGTAACCTAATTGGTTGTGACCCTGCCTACGAAGCCGGAAGTCCCGGGTTCGAATCCCGGTAAGGGCATTTATGTGTGTGATGAGCACGAATATTTCTTCCTGAGTCATGGATGTTTTCTATGTATTTAAGTATTTATTTATCTACATAAGTACGTATATCGTCGTCTAGTACCCATTGTAAACGCTTTGCTTAGTTTGGGACTAGGTAGGTCGATTTGTGTAAGATTGTCGCCAAATATTTATTATTTTATTTAATGTTTCCTATAAATATGTTTTAGCAAGTGATTGTATGTTATTCTCGTATAAAAAAATATACTTACTTGAAACAGTGCGGAAATTGAGGTTTTTTTGTTGCACAAAATAGCTTATCGTCACCTCGGAAGCACTTAGATAAAGTAAACTAAGTTGAGACGTCAAATTACGATAATCTATCACATTAACCAGCCACCATGTTATACAAAACGGTAACGGCTATCATTTGTCATGTATCCCTGTCAACGTTGGATAACTCCATTTTGAATCGGTAATTTGATTGTTTTTTTTTTCCTGCTTTTATTGCCTGCGTGTCTGTATTTAAGTCCCCTAATTTTTATTTGTTTGTTTACTGGCTTCTGCCCGCGACTCCGTCCGCGTAGAAATCGTTTATGTCGTAGCTATTTCCAGGATAAGAACTATCATATGTCCCCCCCGGGGCTCAAACTATCTCTATGCCAAATTTCATCTAAATCGGTTAAGTGCGAAGAGGTTACAGACAGACAGACACTCTCGCATTTATAATATTAATATGCGCCCGCAAATAAAGGAATGCAGAATGTCACTAACCGTATATTTTAAAAAGTAGCTTAAGTGTGTTAAACTCAAGGCATTCAAAATCGTCTTAATTTGGTGTCATAATAAATAAAACATCCTATTTGTGTGCAAGCATTCATCCAATATTACCAACAAATTTATAAAAGGCATAGAGGCTAGAGTTTTTGAAGCACGACAACTTTTGACACTTGTTGTGCAATAAGTGACAAGCTGTCAAATAGTCGACGGGGCATTTGTAAACCATGTTTGCATGCTTGGTTAACGTATCACGAACGATACGGAATCATATCCACAATCACGTGACAAGTGATAGCGTCTATGCTAGGCCCGCTGGTACTTCTGGTTTTAATTGAACCATTAAGACCGTCACAATACTGACGATCGTTGTCAAGCACAATACATTGAGTAACAAAACTAGCTGACACCGCCCCTCCTATGTTATTAGACCGAGGGTCGTCGCACTCTGCAAACGGTCAGTGCTACTGTGCCATGTCAATACTGTACTGTTATACATTTACTGTGGCGTGGCGACACTCACCACTGCTGCGTTATGCGCTCCTGGTACTTTATTTTAGTATTAGTTAAGTATACGACAAAAGAACACGTGTGAGCCATTTGAGTGTTTCCTTTGTCAGATACTGGACCTATTTGTTATGTATGGTCAACGTATACTTGTCCTCATAGGGCCCGACTGTTACCGTACAGTCGCCATCACACACATCGGGGCAAACAAGCAGCTCACAAACATCGGAACACACCTTTATTTTCAAAGCATTAATGGTGCATGTGCAGATATTTTTGAACACCTATAGTGTACCTATGTGGCCGCAAAAGTGGCAAAACTCCGGCAACGTCTGATGATAATGGTGGATGATGGAAGTGATGATGATTCATCAGCCTATCTCAGTCGCCTGCACAGGCATAGGCTCCTCCAATACCCTATTGCGAACCCCTACCCTATTCCCTTACTTACTTCCCTAAGTGACCTCATGTTAAAATTAATAATGTAGTAAAGTATAAATTACAAAATTAAAATAAAATAAAATTGTATGACAACTATGGACCTAAACGCTGTATTTCGCGACCTAAACAGCAATTTATTTGATTTTCCATACAACGTTAAGTACAAATAGCAACCTGTGACGTCATACTTTTATGTCAATTGCTGCCACCAGCGAGGTCCGTCTTTGACAATTTTTTTTGGGTATTTATGTTCTACACACATTTGTTGCTCTCCAAAAACTGGTTCGAATGGCGTCGTAAAAAAATCTTAGGTCACAAGCACTGAGCACGAACTGCGGATAATGTTATCCAACCGCTCTGCGTTCCTACTTTTTTTTTTTTTCGTATGTACACTACGTTTTCTGATTCGCGGTCTCCGATCAACTCCTATTCTCCATAGCTCGGTGAGCAACTTTAAACTTGTGGCTCAGCCCTACCGTGATTGTTCAGGTATCATTACGTGCTCCGTATATCATTACGTGTACGACGCACTGAGCTCCGTATAAAATTACGTGTAGGACGCACTGAGCTCCGTATATCAGAACGTGTAGGACGCACTGAGCTCCGTATACCATTACGTGTAGGACGCCCTGAGCTCCGTATATCATTACGTGTAGGACGCACTGAGCTCCGTATATCATTACGTGTAGGACGCCCTGAGCTCCGTATATCATTACATTCATTACGTGTAGGACGCACTGGGCTCCGTATATCATTACGTGTAGGACGGACACGTGTTTTTATTTCCTGTTTTAGTTTTAATTTGTCGTCAGAATCTGATAAAAAATAATAAGTTTCTGTACTATATTCGCACTATTTCCTACAGTGTCCTACAATTTTATAAGATTGCGCGATAAAACGCATCGGATTTTATTGTACATTTTAACGTATATTTTACAGAATCACGAGCTCTTCCAGCCCAATTCTGTCGAAAAATTTAATTCGGCCTGTAATGTGGGAGATGATTCAAACAAGTTAATAGTTCCACGTCGTTTATTACAGTCTATGTGTGGTACATTACAGGGTTTATATACTTACTAGCATCATAGAGTAGTCATATAATAGAGAGTACACAAGAGTGTACATGCAGACATGTAAGAAGGTATATTACTTATCACACTACAGGCCCATCAAAAAGAGTATTTATAGGATGTTCTGTAACTAAAGTAAATTTTCCATTACAGGTAGCGCAATATTCATGACGTCATACGTGCGCCCAGTCAAGTTCTGGGAGCGCGACTACAACACCAAACGCGTGGATCAGAGCAACACCAGGCTATCCTCGCAGCTCGAACGCAATCTGGGAGCTGGTGAGTTCAGTTGGCTCAGTCCTTTAATGTTGACGAGACAGCCGACAGCGTCTCGCGTGAAACAATAGGTCAGGGTTGTCACTAAAACAGGGCCTGATGGTTAGGTCAGCGTAGCCTATAGACACTTGTAACCGTTTGTAACTGACTTAGTTGACCCTACCCCGCTGCTGCGGGGGGTTGCGTAGCCTCTTGAGGGGGGTCGCAGCTACTCGTACTATTCATGACGTCATACGTGCGACCGGTCAAGTTCTGGGAGCGGGATTACAACTCTAAACGCGTGGACCATAGCAACACCAGGCTATCCTCGCAGCTGGAACATAATCTCGGTGATGGTGAGTTCAGCTGAAAGCATAGTGGTGGAGCGTGCGTGTAAATAGCTCCACCCCAAGAAAGAAAAATATTATTTATTTAATTGCTACAATATAGTGGCGTAGCTAAGGCCGTGGTGGCATAGTTGGTAACAAAACTCATCCGGTGCAAGAATGACAATGACACATATACCTAACACAGTCCACGATTCTACAGCTCCTCGTCAGCCGGAATGATTCTATCATCACATTTTATAAAAACAACGAGTTTCTTCCAAGAGGATTCGATGCGCGCGCGACAATGGTTTTTTCGAAATGTAAGTGTAGAACCAACTTTGATGGCTCTGTAACATGGTATACGGCGCATGGCGACCAATCACAGCTCAGTAAACTATTCACCAAGAACCACGGCGCCCTCTTGTAACTCGCATACGTACAAAAGTAACGGAACTGTGTATGTTGGAATGGCGAACAGATGGCATATATGACGACTTAGTAGCCTAGTTGGTAGTGACCCTGCCTACGAAGCCGGAGGTCCCGGGTTCAAATACCGGCAAGGGCATTTATTTGTGTGATGAGCACACATATTTGTTCCTGAGTCATGGATGTGTTCTATGTATATAAGTATTTATTTATCTATATAAGTATGTATATCGTGGTCTCTAGTACCCATAGTACAAGCTTTGCTTAGATTGGGACTAGGTCAATTTGTGTACGATTTAAAAAAAAAAATGCAACGGATAAATGATGTTTTTTTTCGGTTGAGCCCCCTCGGTCCGCTAGTGGTTACTAGCGGACCCAGGGGGCTTTAGGTCCCCTAAAAGTAGCCGAGTCCTTACCAAAACCGAGCTCCAGCAGTATCAAGCTCAAGTACAAACCAAAATCCTGCATCCGCCTCTGGTGCACTCCTTTGATGTTGACGAGAAAGCCGACAGCGTCTCGCGTGACAGATTAGGCCAGGGTTGTCACAAAAAAGAGGTGTGGTTGCGTAAAACATTCGAAGTTTGCTTAAGCTTCCGTGTGCCCCGTTCCGGATCCGTCTATCAATAGTTACAGAGTATAACTATACATTTGTTTCTACAGATGACAACAATCTCAACTCGATATTCTACGAGCACCTGACTCGCTCGCTGCAGCACTACCTGTGTGGGGACCTCATGCTGGGGAGATGGGGACAGGTGCAGCAAGGGGACTGCTTTGGTAAGATATTCTACGAGCACCTGACTCGTTCGCTGCAGCACTACCTGTGTGGGGACCTCATGCTGGGGAGATGGGGACAGGTGCAGCAAGGGGACTGCTTTGGTAAGATATTCTACGAGCACCTGACTCGTTCGCTGCAGCACTACCTGTGTGGGGACCTCATGCTGGGGAGATGGGGACAGGTGCAGCAAGGGGACTGCTTTGGTAAGATATTCTACGAGCACCTGACTCGTTCGCTGCAGCACTACCTGTGTGGGGACCTCATGCTGGGGAGATGGGGACAGGTGCAGCAAGGGGACTGCTTTGGTAAGATATTCTACGAGCACCTGACTCGTTCGCTGCAGCACTACCTGTGTGGGGACCTCATGCTGGGGAGATGGGGACAGGTGCAGCAAGGGGACTGCTTTGGTAAGATATTCTACGAGCACCTGACTCGTTCGCTGCAGCACTACCTGTGTGGGGACCTCATGCTGGGGAGATGGGGACAGGTGCAGCAAGGGGACTGCTTTGGTAAGATATTCTACGAGCACCTGACTCGTTCGCTGCAGCACTACCTGTGTGGGGACCTCATGCTGGGGAGATGGGGACAGGTGCAGCAAGGGGACTGCTTTGGTAAGATATTCTACGAGCACCTGACTCGTTCGCTGCAGCACTACCTGTGTGGGGACCTCATGCTGGGGAGATGGGGACAGGTGCAGCAAGGGGACTGCTTTGGTAAGATATTCTACGAGCACCTGACTCGTTCGCTGCAGCACTACCTGTGTGGGGACCTCATGCTGGGGAGATGGGGACAGGTGCAGCAAGGGGACTGCTTTGGTAAGATATTCTACGAGCACCTGACTCGTTCGCTGCAGCACTACCTGTGTGGGGACCTCATGCTGGGGAGATGGGGACAGGTGCAGCAAGGGGACTGCTTTGGTAAGATATTCTACGAGCACCTGACTCGTTCGCTGCAGCACTACCTGTGTGGGGACCTCATGCTGGGGAGATGGGGACAGGTGCAGCAAGGGGACTGCTTTGGTAAGATATTCTACGAGCACCTGACTCGTTCGCTGCAGCACTACCTGTGTGGGGACCTCATGCTGGGGAGATGGGGACAGGTGCAGCAAGGGGACTGCTTTGGTAAGATATTCTACGAGCACCTGACTCGTTCGCTGCAGCACTACCTGTGTGGGGACCTCATGCTGGGGAGATGGGGACAGGTGCAGCAAGGGGACTGCTTTGGTAAGATATTCTACGAGCACCTGACTCGTTCGCTGCAGCACTACCTGTGTGGGGACCTCATGCTGGGGAGATGGGGACAGGTGCAGCAAGGGGACTGCTTTGGTAAGATATTCTACGAGCACCTGACTCGTTCGCTGCAGCACTACCTGTGTGGGGACCTCATGCTGGGGAGATGGGGACAGGTGCAGCAAGGGGACTGCTTTGGTAAGATATTCTACGAGCACCTGACTCGTTCGCTGCAGCACTACCTGTGTGGGGACCTCATGCTGGGGAGATGGGGACAGGTGCAGCAAGGGGACTGCTTTGGTAAGATATTCTACGAGCACCTGACTCGTTCGCTGCAGCACTACCTGTGTGGGGACCTCATGCTGGGGAGATGGGGACAGGTGCAGCAAGGGGACTGCTTTGGTAAGATATTCTACGAGCACCTGACTCGTTCGCTGCAGCACTACCTGTGTGGGGACCTCATGCTGGGGAGATGGGGACAGGTGCAGCAAGGGGACTGCTTTGGTAAGATATTCTACGAGCACCTGACTCGTTCGCTTCAGCACTACCTGTGTGGGGACCTCATGCTGGGGAGATGGGGACAGGTGCAGCAAGGGGACTGCTTTGGTAAGATATTCTACGAGCACCTGACTCGTTCGCTGCAGCACTACCTGTGTGGGGACCTCATGCTGGGGAGATGGGGACAGGTGCAGCAAGGGGACTGCTTTGGTAAGATATTCTACGAGCACCTGACTCGTTCGCTGCAGCACTACCTGTGTGGGGACCTCATGCTGGGGAGATGGGGACAGGTGCAGCAAGGGGACTGCTTTGGTAAGATATTCTACGAGCACCTGACTCGTTCGCTGCAGCACTACCTGTGTGGGGACCTCATGCTGGGGAGATGGGGACAGGTGCAGCAAGGGGACTGCTTTGGTAAGATATTCTACGAGCACCTGACTCGTTCGCTGCAGCACTACCTGTGTGGGGACCTCATGCTGGGGAGATGGGGACAGGTGCAGCAAGGGGACTGCTTTGGTAAGATATTCTACGAGCACCTGACTCGTTCGCTGCAGCACTACCTGTGTGGGGACCTCATGCTGGGGAGATGGGGACAGGTGCAGCAAGGGGACTGCTTTGGTAAGATATTCTACGAGCACCTGACTCGTTCGCTGCAGCACTACCTGTGTGGGGACCTCATGCTGGGGAGATGGGGACAGGTGCAGCAAGGGGACTGCTTTGGTAAGATATTCTACGAGCACCTGACTCGTTCGCTGCAGCACTACCTGTGTGGGGACCTCATGCTGGGGAGATGGGGACAGGTGCAGCAAGGGGACTGCTTTGGTAAGATATTCTACGAGCACCTGACTCGTTCGCTGCAGCACTACCTGTGTGGGGACCTCATGCTGGGGAGATGGGGACAGGTGCAGCAAGGGGACTGCTTTGGTAAGATATTCTACGAGCACCTGACTCGTTCGCTGCAGCACTACCTGTGTGGGGACCTCATGCTGGGGAGATGGGGACAGGTGCAGCAAGGGGACTGCTTTGGTAAGATATTCTACGAGCACCTGACTCGTTCGCTGCAGCACTACCTGTGTGGGGACCTCATGCTGGGGAGATGGGGACAGGTGCAGCAAGGGGACTGCTTTGGTAAGATATTCTACGAGCACCTGACTCGTTCGCTGCAGCACTACCTGTGTGGGGACCTCATGCTGGGGAGATGGGGACAGGTGCAGCAAGGGGACTGCTTTGGTAAGATATTCTACGAGCACCTGACTCGTTCGCTGCAGCACTACCTGTGTGGGGACCTCATGCTGGGGAGATGGGGACAGGTGCAGCAAGGGGACTGCTTTGGTAAGATATTCTACGAGCACCTGACTCGTTCGCTGCAGCACTACCTGTGTGGGGACCTCATGCTGGGGAGATGGGGACAGGTGCAGCAAGGGGACTGCTTTGGTAAGATATTCTACGAGCACCTGACTCGTTCGCTGCAGCACTACCTGTGTGGGGACCTCATGCTGGGGAGATGGGGACAGGTGCAGCAAGGGGACTGCTTTGGTAAGATATTCTACGAGCACCTGACTCGTTCGCTGCAGCACTACCTGTGTGGGGACCTCATGCTGGGGAGATGGGGACAGGTGCAGCAAGGGGACTGCTTTGGTAAGATATTCTACGAGCACCTGACTCGTTCGCTGCAGCACTACCTGTGTGGGGACCTCATGCTGGGGAGATGGGGACAGGTGCAGCAAGGGGACTGCTTTGGTAAGATATTCTACGAGCACCTGACTCGTTCGCTGCAGCACTACCTGTGTGGGGACCTCATGCTGGGGAGATGGGGACAGGTGCAGCAAGGGGACTGCTTTGGTAAGATATTCTACGAGCACCTGACTCGTTCGCTGCAGCACTACCTGTGTGGGGACCTCATGCTGGGGAGATGGGGACAGGTGCAGCAAGGGGACTGCTTTGGTAAGGCGGCCTTTACACCTGTAAGTTACTTACGTAAGTTCAGTACTAATATTGCTTACAGACGACTTACTTAAGCAGTATTTGTACTGAACTTACGTAAGAACTTACAAGTGTACAACAGGCCTAAAATCACCTGTTCAATCCTAGACCCTTTTCTCTACAGGGTGAAGAAAAACTATGGGTCTTGAAATTAAATCTTAAATCCTTACGATAACTCATTTTACACAAAGGAAACATTATTCTAATTTCCCCAAGATGAAGAACTGCATTTACAGTTTTTAGGAAAAGCTTACTTTAACCGGGTATTGAACCAACTAAAAATAAAAATTAAATACTCACTATTTAATTCATAAAGGCCTAAAATAAGAACTTTCAAAATGTCAATACACAAGAAAAAAAATCCAACAACAACAATTTGAATTTGAATTTTCCATTCTGCATAAGTAAATGAAACAAATGTTTTTTTATTCTGCAAATAGGATGCAACGGCACTTTTACAAGTCAAATTCTACCAGCGTTTCTAAAAAGACTCCTCTATTACAGTGCTAGCTTCGGACTACCTCAACTGCCTAGTGCACATAGTGGAGATGGGCAACGGGCTGGTCTCCTTCCAGCTGCGAGGGCTAGAGTTCCGCGGCACCTACTGCCAGCAGCGGGAGGTCGAGGCCATTTCAGAGGGCCCGGAGGAGAGCGGCGGTGAGTTCCTTCTGACATACTCTAGGATACAGTTAATACACCTTTAACATCATCATAGGCCTTTGCGTGTATTCCAGACGATTTAAACATTGCCGTGGAGTTCATCGTTTTTGGTGACTGCAGATGCCAATACGCGACCGGCATGATCTTTCACATTTCTGGCAGACGAAATTCGTGCCAGGGGCTCTAGTTTCAGCTTGTTGTCTACGCAACCTTCTATTGGCCAGTGTCTCGAACCAGGTTCCATAGCACAACGCCTTGCCGTCCACAACGCGTTTGCGCCATCCATCTCTATCTTCAGCAAGCTTTGCCCAGGTCCGATAGTCAATTTTAAAAGCAGCCTTGTCTCGCTTAGCGCAATCCTTGAAACGCAACATCGGTCTCCCAACGTTATATAAACACGTGACGTCATGGACAGTTCAGTCAGTCATTTTAATCACTTGATCAGTAAATTCTTACTGTTATTCATTTAAAATATACACAAACCTATTAAAACTATTATAAATAGGCACCATGAGACTTAAATACTGGTATTCATTTTAATTTTAGCATTCGCAATAGCAAGTCAAAGATTAAACTTACCCGCCTTATTTTCATTGAAGTGTCAAATCAGTATCTAATAGTCTAGTGACACAGAAAAGTGACAAACTAATCAATAAAGAATGTTAATTCGTGTCTTAACTTAAATTACTGGTAAGCTTATGTGCTATATTTTTGAATTTAAAATGAATAATTATCATCTAGTAATAATTATCACTACACGGATCCGTTCGGACCGGTCGCTTAAAACCGCGTTCGTGTAACACGATCAGGGTACCCGACACGATTACACGAAACCCGGACACGATCGCAAGCCCTAATAGAAACACTCTGTATGTAGCTTGACGTCATACGTCTGTCATCGGCACCAAAGTTTCGCTCCCTGGCTATATTACATAATAATCTAACAAGCGCATCAATCAAATTTTGACGAAATTGACAACTTCACTTCTAGATCGGTGCGAGTGGAGGGCGGAGCTTCAATATTTCAACCAATCACAGAGCATGAAGCATGTGGTTCTTGCAGGGCATGGGCTTTTTTTTTTTTTTTTTCGTGGTGGAAACCTGCGTACCAGGAACCCAATCATGGCATGGCCTGCTCGATTTATTTTCCAACCAATCACAGAGCAGAATTCTTGCTGTCCAGATTTGCTTAACCAATCAGATCACATACTCATTACTCATTACTCCCTTGGGACCATTATTTCCCGCGGGAACAATTTAGGCCATTGTCCTTCTGTATACAAGCAAGGAATAACACCATTTATGAGCAAGTGTGATGAAAAGAATTTAAAACATACAAAAAGTACAAGCCGGTTGCTGGTCTCGAACCCGGGGACATCGACTCTTAAGACCGCCGTCTGTACCCCTAGGCTACTGATGACTTATGACAACACGGTGAATTTGGAAATCCCTTGACGGCGTGCTTCATCACCATGGTAACGAGTCTGTTATTGAGCCCGCCGTAGTAACAATACATATGTAGTAATCGCTACTACAATTATAATAAATACATGTATGTAATAATAAATATTTAAATAATATTACCTAATATATAATAACTTATTAACATTGACGTAACATAAAGTAAATAGACTCACAATGCCGAACAAAAATGTCAAGAAATGTGCCCCAAAATGACAAATCTAGCTATATTTCAGTAGATGCTAATATACTTAACTTATAACCTGCATCAAGATATATATGTTTCATAAAAAAAGAACTCAGTTTTTTTTGAATTTAAGCACCATATTAGCAAATCAACATCAACAGATAAAATACTTTTAGGTTTATTGAGATTTTATCATAATGTGACTTAACTGCTCACGTCAAAACTAAATAGCGAATGAATGGAGTCACGTTATAAAATTATTTTAACAATATTTTATGTAGGTATTTAACAGTATGGGTTTCTTTATTTTACAAGTGGGGAATAAACACTTTTAAATTTCGAAATTATGTGTGGATATTGGATTATACAAACGTAGTTACGCTCTCATTTTCAAACGACTAGCTAGTTTGCTCTGACACTTTGTACTTAGAATAAGTTAAGTACCATCCAGGTCTGTAATTACTTTATAGCTTCAGTTACCATATTAAAAAACATATAGCAAATTTAAGTTTTTCATACAAAACTTGTTTTAGCTGTATTTTGTTACTTTTATAAACTGGAGCCATATAAACTAATTACAGACCTAAATATACAGCATGTCATTGTATATGCAAAGTTTCGTTACAATCCAACACAGTTTTAAAATGAGAACGAAACTTCGTTTGTATGGGAAGGTGAAATTCGGCCGAGCTTACTGCGGACTTAAAATTAAAATATGTAATGGAAATAAATGGACTAACGTTCATGACAGGTTTTAGTTGGGTGTTCAATCCATTTCTTGTCGTATATATCGTCGGGTGACCAGCAAAACTCACTAACTAACAAATACCTACTTAAATCAAAGGTCGTATCTCGATATCGACTACGTACCGAGATACGAGGTTTTGAAGAGCAGTGACAGTTTTGGTCGTGACTTTTGCTTGTCACCCGACGATATAATTATCCGAAGCAGGAAAATGAGTCGAACAAACGACACGCGAATAGAATAGAATAGATAGTTTTTTAGTGTTTTTCTTTTCGGTGTTACAATCATGTCCGCTAAACGGGTGTGTCCTTAAAGATCTATACATTTATTTTTCAACACACCTGCTCGTAAAGTAGGTCTTATTACAGCGTATTTACACTGATAATGCAGAATATTACCCATGCCGTGCCTTTTACATTACATTATCGCACTAGTGCCTTTTCATTACATATCTTTTTAAATATTTGCAAAATCATGCAGAATATTACCCATGCCGTGACTTTTACATTACATTATCGCACTAGTGCCTTTTCATTACATATGTTTTAACATTTTCATTTTTTTTTTTTTTTTTCCTCGCAAATGTGTTGAAAAACGTCGTATGAAACACGTGAGCATTGGTCATTACACTTCTCGTCTCCATTAAGCCTTCGCCTTCGGCTCAGGCTTAAAAACCGACTCGAGTGTAATGACCAACTTAGCACACTTGTATCATAATGTACTATTTCAACACACCTGCTCGTAAAGTAGGTCTTATTACAGCGTATTTACACTGATAATGCAGAATATTACCCATGCCGTGCCTTTTACATTACATTATCGCACTAGTGCCTTTTCATTACATATCTTTTTAAATATTAGCAAAATAATGCAGAATATTACCAATGCCGTGACTTTTACATTACATTATCGCACTAGTGCCTTTTCATTACATATCTTTTAACATTTTCATCTTTTTTTTTTTTTTTTTTTCCTCGCAAATGTGTTGAAAAACGTCGTATGAAACACGTGAGCATTAAGGCGAAGGCTTAATGGAGACGAGAAGTGTAATGACCAACATAGCACACTTGTATCATAATGTACTATTATGTCGTGTAGCAAATTTATAGCTCTCAGATGAGTTTAACATAATGATGATTCACTTCGCTTTTTATTTTAAAGTCGTTTGGTTTAAATAAATTGTCTCGACTGTCGCGTGCTATGACTGCAGCCCATTTTGCACTTCGCTGAGGATTTCTTGGAAATCTTACAATGAAAGTATGTAGGTAACGACGTCATAAAAAAAGTACTCGACTCCTTAGATTTAGGTTCCGCAACGTAGGTATGTCATTTGAAGTAACAAAACGAATTATTTAAAACATTTTGAAAACTATTCAATTACAACGAGTTTACACAAATTTCTTTACGTTATCAAGAGAACTCTCTTAAATAAACCCATTTTTTTTCCTTGTTTTTTTGTTGGTATTTACGCAGTTTTTGACTGAACATTTAGACATATCTGACAACCATCAAGTCTCACGGTCGAAACCAGACTAAACGCGAAAGAGCCGGCCAATTCCATCAGCCGGTTCTTTTGGATGGCCATTTTTTTCGGCTGATTGTGTTACATATACTAAATCAATGCTTATTAATAATAAATTGATTAACTATTGCTCGAGATATATATTACTCTGAACATAATTAATAAACATACACATACAAATAAATATAATAACATTCACTTACACTATAAATACATAAAACAAACAAAAAACTTACCTCGACCTTAGCAGCCGTGTCGGAACCGAAGCAACACCGAGTGCCGTGGACAAGCCCGCGTGACGTCACACTAGCGGAACCGGCTCCAGAGCGTGCTGCGGGCGCGCGGCCGCGTCGCTCGCCAGTCAGAATCCTTTCTCGGCGCCGATCGCATGTCGTTTTCCTCCACGCGCATATAAGCTTAAGGTGGTTCGATTGCCATACAAAGCGTTATTTGACATTCGCAGGCTAACGGCGTGATATTTTAAGAAACTTATATAGTAAACTTTCATCAACTGGCTTCCCATTTGCGCCAAATTCCCCCTTTTCTAGAATAAACTTGTATAAACTAGATTAATTTGAGAAAAATAGTTTTCCCAAAATATCACGTGACAAACCAATTTCTCAAATTAATCTAGTTTATACAAGTTTATTCTAGGAAAGGGGGAATTTGGCGCAAATGGGAAACCAATTGATGAAAGTTTACTACATAAGTTTCTTAAAATATCACGCCGTTAGCCTACGAATGTCAAATAACGTTTTGTATGGCAATCGAACCACCTTAACGCTTACGATTTATGTTTTGTTTACATGCTACTTATGCTTAAGAATATTGTACCGCTTCGCTGAGTTAGCTGGAATATACTTGTGAATGTGATTAGGTCGTTTTCTTGGACCATTCAACCCGACGACCCCTAAACATGCACATGATCACGCGTGTCTCCCAGAGAGGCAGGCAAAAACGACGGATTTCCACTCGCTGACAAACCTTTCTTGTTTCATTTACTTTCATTACTTTTTTCATACATACTCATAGGTTTACGATCTTGACCTGACCTTTCATAAGGATTTCTCCGATTTTGTCGGAAAATATTGGGCCCCATCCAAATGCACCATGCACTTTTCCCTCTTGCGCTCTTTTTGATAATTTTCTTTCATCTATCTATCCACCACTCTACATGCCCAAACCATCTTAGAATGCCTTTTTAAAATTTTTGACACTAAAGCCCGACCAGGAAAATAAAAAACCTGCTCTGGGGGCGTTAAATTAGCAATAATGATAGCAACACTAAGTGTAGTCGTACGCATGCTAATTTGCTATTGTAAAAATATTATGATATGTTAATATAGATTATTGATGAAATAAAATCAAGTTGGATTTAAAACATTTATATTATATGTTTTAAATTATAATGAAATGATCCTCCATTAAAGTTAAACTAATTAATGTATTTAGTTTTAGTAGATGGTTGGATATTCATTTATTAATCATTAAATTCGTAGTAGTAGTCGCGTAGAAAATACAGCTGACGTCTGACCTTCTCTTTGTATTTTCGTTACGGAAGATCGGGATATACCTGAAATTAAATAAACTTTTACTTGTAATTTATTTACACATGAGCCAATTTTCATTGCACATACTATATGATGTACCTACCAGTCATGTTGACAATAAGGTCGGTTATGTTATTTAGAGGAATAGAGTCTAATCCTTCAGATTTTCTCTCCGACAAATACTTAATCATGTTGTTAATCACCTATCTTAAGTCACTCTAATAGTTATCGGCATTTTAATGCATCAATAACACACAATATCTAGTGATTTAGTAGTTTAATTTAATAAAAGTAAGGGAACTGTAGGTCTATTAATATTGTGACTGAATAGATTCTAGCTAATTAATGTGTATGTAATTTAAGACCGTTTGTTTCTAAAAAAAAAAAAAACCAAGAAATACACCACGCACAATCGACACCTCCCTTTGACGGCACTTGACAGATGGCATTCATGACATCTTCAAAGTTACTGTTGCCAGTTGAAGAAATTAGTGCCAATAGTTTTCCGCAACATGGCGAGGTTTTTTATTTTCTTGGTCGGAAAACTTCGGCTGCATTCGGTGACCGACGGATCGCCTATTGGTGGACAGACTGAAGCCTGAATACATTGGCGCAACCTGCGTTGACGGTGAATATTATTAGGGTGGGTTGCAGCAAACCGCCTGTAGTCGTAAGCGGTTATCGTTAAATCTGAATGTACTGAAAGTTTGACAAGTTTCTATGGAATGACAGCCGCTGGCGCCATATTTAACGTTGGTCGGTCTGTAAGTTGATGCAACCCGCCCTTAGTTAATGTGAAACTGACAGTCGTTGGCCGAAGCAGTTTGAAATAAGCTCGGCGACTGAAGCAGTGTCATCGCCGCTTTAACGTCTGTCGAGCTAATCGGGCCCACGGCGTAGATCAGGTTACACAGTGTTATAATGATTAATTTCCCCTTTAGAAGGCGTATGCGGCGTGTGGGCCTGCGGTCTGGGCGGCGCCCGCTTCCTGGCCCCCGGCGCCGCCTGGGCGCTGCGCTGGCTGGCCTGGCAGCTCGCGGCCGCGCGCTACGTTCTAGAAGGATACAGCGTGGCCGACAACTCTGCTGTCTCCATGCTGCAGCTGTTCGACTTCCGGAAAGTGCTGCTCACTTACTATGTCAAGGTTGGTCTTATCATGTTGGGAGCACTTTCTTTGCGTTTACCCGATGGTTACTCTTTTGAATGGCCTTAGGAGGAGTATCCAATCCTTTGGGAAGTAGCGGAGAGTGGCGTGCGATGAATAAATCCACCTACAGTATTGCTAGCATTGCTGACTGACTCATCTCTAGCTATTAGTGCTTGGATGCCCTTTAACCCAGTGGAATCTTGCGCAGCTGTTCCCTACTCAAAGACGTGTTTCATATCCGAAACCTGAATGATATGTCAGTGCTTCCAGTTTCTTAGTTTCATACTAATCCTATACTATTAAACGAGCAATATTCTGAGAAAGGGATTTACGGGCTTCTTATATCTGTAAAAATCGGTTTTCTCTATTTACACTCGAGCAGAGCTCGCTCTTCCAGGTACTATTCCTAATGTGTCCTACGACACACGTTGATCTCTCTCACAAACGACCCTCTAATCTAATCAAATACATTGTTCACAGAGTATAATCTACTACACCATGCAATCAGCCAAGCTGGAAGAGTGGCTGTCATCACCAACCCTCACTGAAGCGCTGAAGGCGATGGCCGAGCGCTCGTTCGTGGATCTCGACCCCATATTCAACGTGAATCTGGATGAGGACTATGATTTCAGGGCCTCTGGCATCACCAGGTAACTGTCGCCAGAGAGTTTCTATCACCGACCCTAGTGGCACCTATCACCGAACCACCTTACCCCATCTTCAACGTGAACCGTGGTGAAGTTAGTTAGTTATGTAAGGGTGAGCCCCTTACAATATAATATACTTAATATCTAAACCCTAGCAGAGACGTAATAAAACGCTGCCTATAGGGTTGGAGTGTAAATCACTTTATTCAAGATTATTACGCTAATATATACATGCTAGATTGATTACTATACGTGCGCGGCCGTAATTTCCGCGGTCACGCACTGTACATTGACTTATTAAACATAACTTTAACATACTGCAGTTTTGAGCACGCAGGAAGCGTAGCTCTAAACAATGGACGTGCTCGCTCGTACATCCTGCCACTCCAGAAGAAAGACAAGCTGGGAGTGCTGATTGGTTTTGATTAATATGATAGTGGCTAATCTATAATACAAATTATATGATAATACTAAGTACAATGTTATTCTATAGAGATATCTAACGATAAACAACTTTGAAGATTATCGTTATTAGTCACCAAATTTACTCTCTAAGTAATCATTCTTAGACAAGTTTTACTTTTCCATCTAGGTATTACTTTAAACTTTGCTATGTAACGGTAAAACGAACTGGGCCAGACTGGCTAAACATGTTACGTACCTGCCTGGGCATCCTGGCACTCCCGAAAGGAGACAGGCTGGGAGTGCTGATGGCTGCATTTACTTTACCACAAGACTATACGATTACTTCTTTTTCTTATTTAAGAGCTAGGCTCTTGTCGGTGAAGTAATTTCCAACTTGTTCTACATTCTGCCTTTCTTTTTATTTATCTGTACGATGAAGCGTTTATTTTCTTTTTTTTGCTCCATGTAAGATATCCTCGGCCTTCCCCTTTTTCTTTTCCCTTCTATTTTTCCCTCTATTATTGTTTTCATCCAGTCGTCGTGGCGTAACATGTGTCCTATCATTTTTCTTCTCCTGTTTTCAATCATTTCTATCAGATTTCTTTTTTCATGGACTAAATCCAGAACCTCCTCATTAGTTTTCTTTTCCGTCCAACTGACCCTTTCTAACCTCCTCCAACACCACATTTCAAACGCCGCCAGTCTTTCTCTGTCCCGTTGCGTCATGATCCACGTTTCGCAGCCGTAGAGTGCTATGCTCCAGATGTACACTTTAACCAGTTTCTTCCTAGTGCGACTTGCTATTCTGGCAGTGAGTAAATGCCTTTTCGAATTAAAAGCTTTCTTTGCCATGGCTATCCTGGAAATAATATCAGGTGAACATCTAGAATCATCCGTAACAACGCTGCCTAGATATCGGAATGACTTGACTTGCTCAATTAATTTATTACAATTATTACCCAAGAAAATTGAACTAACAACTGTTCTTTTTGACACAACTAGAGTTTTTGTTTTGTTTACGTTGATTTTGAGACCAGATTCTGAAAAGGTAGCATCCATATCATTCAGCATTGCTTGAAGTTCTTTTCCATTTTCAGCAACTGCCGCTATATCGTCTGCAAACCTTATAAACTTAACTTTTTCTCCATTTATTTTGACCCCTCCTGTATTTGACGCCGTTATCTTTCTAATCACATTTTCGATAAATAAATTAAAAATCAGCGGCGAAAGTGGGCATCCTTGACGAACACCTTGACGAATCTTTGCGCTTCCTTTCTGTTCTCCGACTACTATTATTGTTTCCTGTTCTTTGTATAGTTCATGTATTATTCTTCTGTCTCGGTAATCCAGGCCTGCCTCCTTAAGAACTTCCATCATTCTGTTCCAGTCAACCTTATCAAATACTTATCAAATACGATGACTATATAATGTTATTCCATAGAGACACCTACCAATAAACAATAAAATTTTTGACGGCTAGCTTATTAGTCCCCATGTTTAATATCTGGTGATTCCATTTCTAGGTAAGTAACTTTACTATCTTAGTTATTAAAATTTTTCACCAGTTAACCTTGTTATGAATGAGTTACAATATTTATTACGGAATAAGTTCCATATCGGTTAGTAACATTTGGACTTAACCTATTGTTAAACTACATGTAAGAAGTACTCTAATAATTTTAAACACATGATAAAAGATTAAGTTATAAAGGGAAAATAACAAGTAACACCCATACAATATGTAACGCACGTTACCGCATGATGGCCTTTACACTGAATGACCCGCGAATGGTTCGAGGGAGCGGTCCCTCGTTTTGCACTTGACACTATATTGTCTTTTGCCACTTTCACTACACTGTCACTAGCGCTGGCCGTTGGTGCCTCTGCCCGAAGCTGCTCCGTAGTCCCCACGCGCTTCCGTCGCTGTCTCTTATGGTGCCGCCAGTATGCGACCGCACAACGCCACCACGGCGACTATGCAGATGTACACGGCTGTGTAGTGATGCACGTTGTGTACCATCATTTGTGTCTCCGATTGCTCCTTTAACTGTTCTATCTGCTGCTTTAATTGATCGAATGGCGGTTGATTGGCTGCGTTTGCCTCCGCGAAACTCGACAAGGATATGGTGCTATTCATTAAGTGGTTTAGAATCGATTCATCCGTCGGTACCTCAACGGATGGCTCTACTGTCATATGATTGACAAGGTTGTTATGACTATGTATTGTAAACGTTTCGCTCTTCAGCGTGCAGCCTTGCCCTAGGTCAATAAGGCCATTCCCCTTTGTTGCCTTGACCTCCGCACCTCTCGCGCAAAATATGCGAATCTTGCATTCAGTGCAACACGCGTATAGCCAGACATTACGGCGCTGTAATTTGACCCACTTGTCGGCGCATGCTGATATTGCTGGGTGGCAGAGCTTAGGCCTTGCTCCGATGAAGTTTAAGTCGCAAATCGACTGTTTTATATTAACGTTATGCACGGGCCTATTTATTGAGCATATTATGCTCGTACTGTCTTTATGGATACATGACGTCAAGTCGTTCTCTGACAAAAATAGCACTGCATCTTTCTGTAGGTTAAACGCAAAATAGGGAAATATGGGGATCATCTCGTATATTTGATGACCTTTCTTTTGTGGGACGCTAATTACTTTGTCTAGTTCGAATATGTCAGAGCTCACAATGGGTAGCTTAATCTCTATGATAAGTAAGCTGTTGTACGCTCTAGCTGTCACTCTTGATAGTCTGTAGATATCCCGTATGTTGTCTTCGTGTACTGGTAAGGTAAGATCCCCACCAAGCTGTCCGGATATTGAATTTATCTGCTCCTGTAACTGTTCCGGAGCCAGCAGATGTGGGTCAATACCGCCTTGATTTAGATTTATTAATGTGTTAATTATGGCCTGCTGAATGCCTTTGATATTTGTTAGTGTGGCAGTGCTGATGATGTGATATAGAACTCTCTACGAATGCTGTTGCTAATTTTTTCTACCATCTCCACCACGTTGCTCAGGTCCTCCCGGATTAACGCAAACTGTTGATGCATGATGCCTTCATGTCGTCGTATGACGTTGTACTCCGCCTCTATGATGCTCGTTTGATTTCTCAGCAGTTTTCTCAGATGGTTCTCGTTCTGCGTTATTTGTTGTATGTCTTTTTCGTACTGCTTGGTTTATTGACTCGTGCCTATTGAGCCGACTCGTGATTAAAATGTCATTTTTAAACACGGCTGCATGCGCGTTGAGTTTTTTCACCTCTAACTGTGGACTTACGTTGCGCGTAGGCCTGATATTCTCTTGCTTGAACCGCAAAAGCCATTCCGGACCTTCCCACCAATTTTCTTGTTTAAATAACTGTACGAACGTCAGTCCCCGCGTCGCACAATCCGCTGCGTTATCCTCGGAGCGCACATGATACCCACTTGCCGGCTCTTTGGTGCTCGTGACCTGCCTTTTCGTATGATATATATTGCTCTGCACCTCCAATTGGCTCTGTAAGGTGAAGCAATCTATTGCTGCGCTCCACTGAAGCTCTAGAGTATTCGTAAACTCTGAGCACCTAAAATCTAATGCTCTGTCGTTTTGATTCTGCGCTAAGTCGCTGATAAGCCGCAGGTCATTGTTAGCCCACTTACGGAGATTCATCCCCGCACCCTTTACTATAAATATTTGCACAAGCTGTTGCTGCAACTTGTCAGCTTCCTTTACTGAATTTCTTCCAGCTAGCAAGTCATTCATGTAAAATGCTACCTGCTGATCCGCCTCTCTAACAAACACGGTACGGAACATTTTCTCTATGCCCGCCGTGATGACATACCTAGCCTGTCTCCAATTCGATATGAATGTCTGTACATCTTGTTGAAGATTCTGCTCACATACCTTGTCATCATTGAGACCTTGACCCGTGGAAGTTTTTTCCGTCGCGCGCAACTTTGTTTTAATGGCGTCAGATTTCAAAACACATTGACGCGGCAAATAGCACGCTGGCTCCACTGCTATCTCAGCTCTATGCATATGACCTAGACCTTGGTACTCTTTAATAAACTGCTTATACTGTTCGCCTTGCGGTTGCTTTCTTTGCAATTTATTTTCCACCTGCTCCAATTTTGCCAAGGCTTTGGGCTTTGATAACTCGAGCTCTTGCTCTAAACCTATCTTAATAGGTATTCCCCCTATATTAGCGCAGTTTTCCACCTGCTCCAACTGTGCCAAGGCTTTAGGCGTTGATAACTCGAGCTCTTGCTCGAAACCTATCTTAATAGGTATTCCCCCTATATTAGCGCAATTTTCCAAAGAGGTCTCATTCCTCTGATAAAAATCGTCACGCAACTGTTCCTGCGGGATATTTTCCAACTCCCAATGCTTAGAATAAAAATCGTCGCGCAACTGTTCCTGCGAGGTCATAGTGTAGCGATATCCTCCAACTCCCAATACTTAGTACTCTCCGCCAAATTATTCTAAACTGCATGGCAATTAAATGTCCTCACGTTCCCTGAAAGTATCCATCCGAGTCTCGTTTGTTGCGCAATTATATTCTGCCCCGGATTCCTGATAAGCCCGTTCATAATAATTCCCGAATACACGCTCGCGTCCAACAATAGGTCCACAGGCCGTGACACGTTATACTCTGGATCCGCTAAATTAACATTCGATATACTTAGCATCGCTTGCCTATCAAACGACACGTTAGGCAGCTTGTTAACTACACGCGATATTACCAACGCATTCGTAGCAAATTGATACTCGTCGTGTATTGACTGGCATGTCAACCTTACCATGCCTCTGCTCTGATTCGCACCGTTACCTATCCCCGCGATCGATGCGTGGTAACTATGGCGTTGTAACCCTAACAACTGCGCGGCATTTTCTGACATCAACGATACTTGCGACCCTTGATCCAACAAGGCCCGCATAATGATATACTCCCCTGATGCCGCCTGTATTTTAAGCGATACCGTGGTCAAGAGCACCTCCTCATTGTCGCTAGCCACATGGCTCACATTATGAGGCCTCGAACTGTCACCCGTCTCTGAATGGGCTGTATGTGCCGATGCCCAGCTCGTGCGACTGCGCGCGCCATGTAAAAACGTGTTGTGCTCCTCGCCGCACTCCCGACAGCGCTTATTTGACCTATACTGCACTCCATAATGCGCATAAAGGCAATTCTCACATACCTTATTCTGTATCACCAACTCCAACCTATTTTCTGGTGCCAAGGCCATAAACTTCCGGCACTGGAATAATTCATGTTCATGATTGCATAATAGACATTTGTACGCCTTGGCGAGGGCGGTCTGATAAAATCTGGGCGAAGCCTCTCCCTGATACTTCGGCCTATAATTAAATGACCCTTGAAAATTAGAAGCCCTCTTCGGCGCTAACGACACGTCCTTGTCTCGTTTCTGAACTATCGGTTCAAGCGCGATAAACTTAATCTCCAAAAACGCCATGAGCTCTTTCAATGTCGGCACTTCTCGCGGCGACTTCCTGGCCCCGTAGCATGGATCACGCGATAAGTGATAGGATAAGCGCGTCGTCTCATTCTATCGAACGGTGTCAGCCAGGGACGGCAGCTCTATCCTATCACTTATCGCGTGATAAGGCCATCCATGCTACGGGGCCTGGACTCCTTAAAATCACTACATGTCTCCTGATCCAATTTCCTCAATAGCAGATGAACAAGAACCGGACCCCACGTACTAATGTCTATACCTAGGTTATGTATAGCATTGACACACTCCGTGGACGTATCGTGCATCCTCTTCAAATCCTCTGAACATTGCTTGTGAATTATCGGCTGATTCAAGAAACTTTCCATTTGCGTAGAAAACAGTACCTGAGTATTATTGTACCTGCGTGTCAGCAACTCCCATGCAACATCGTTATTCTGTGAAGATTAGTGTTGTAAAAGACTCGAGTTCTCTGAGTCTTCATAATAAGACTCGGAGTCCAAAAACGACACTCGGCTCAATATTTCAAGACTCCACATTTTGCAAGACTTCTTGCTGAGTGAGTCTAGCGAACTAAACGAGCGTGGCATCAAGACTCGAGTCTCTTTTCGCGGCTGAGTCCTTTTTTGGACTGAGCTCCGAGTTCCAAGATACCTAGTTGTTTCACGGTTTGAGCCCGATTCATACGCAACTGCCCGCGCGGCTTCGCCCGCGTAATGCCTGAATCACACTGGCGCGGCCTGCGGTGGCGATCAGTAGTAAATTTGACAATGGCTGTCAGAATTACTATTGACCGCCACCGCAGGCCGCGCCCATCTTGAGAGGCTTGAGGTCTGAATCAAACTCATGGGTCACACCAATCGTCATGTGTCGGGGATGTCGAGGGTGCAGATTCCAAAACTGATGTCCAATTTGGAATCCAAAATGGCGGACATGGCTTTTTTCCTAAAAGTCGTCATGGGTGTCACTTTCTGGGTACTCAAGGGTGTAGATTCCAAAAATGATGTCGATTTTGGAATCCAAAATGGCGGACATGGCTTTTTTCCTAAAAGTCGTCATGGGTGTCACTTTCCGGGTATTCGAGGGTGTAGATTCCAAAAATGATGTCCATTTTGGAATCCAAAATGGCGGACATGGCTTTTTTTCCTAAAAGTCGTCTTGGGTGTCACTTTCTGGGTATTCAAGGGTGTAGATACCAAAAATGATGTCCATTTTGGAATCCAAAATGGCGGACATGGCTTTTTTCCTAAAAGTCGTCATGGGTGTCACTTTCCGGGTAATCGAGGGTGTAGATTCCAAAAATGATGTCAATTTTGGAATCCAAAATGGCGGACATGGCTTTTTTCCTAAAAGTCGTCTTGGGTGGCACTTTCAAGGTATTCAAGGGTGTAGATTCCAAAGATGATGTCCATTTTGGAATCGAAAATGGCGGACATGGGTTTTTTCCTAAAAGTCGTCATGGGTGTCACTTTCTGGATATTCGAGGGTGCAGAATCTAAAACTGATGTCCATTTTGGAATCCAAAATGGCAAACATGGCTTTTTTACGAAAAGTTCTCATGGGTGTCTCTTTCCGGGTATTCGAGGGTGTAGATTCCAAAAATGATGTCCATTTTGGAATCCAAAACGGTGGACATGGCCTTTTTTTTCGTAACAGTCGCCATGGGTGTCAATTTCTTGGTAATAGAGGGTGCAGAATAAAATCAAAGTCCATTTTATAATCCAAATTGCACATTCAAACAATGATGTTAATATTGGATTCCAAAATTTATTTTAAGTATTTCATACCACATTTGCATACAGTTTGACAGCAAGGAACCAAAGCACTATACAATTTAGAATTATAGTAGGTAGGTAGGTGTGAAAAATAATCTACAAAATGATAAATCTAATCATCAAACGTCTCGGTGGTCATTGATCGTATATTTCAGAAAAAGATATCAGACAAAAAAAAGATAAACGGAGCATTTTGAACAACCTTGTGAAGGTGCCTAATAAGTTAAGAATACAAAGTAAACCATTCAAAAACGACGTTCATGTAGCTGAGCTGTCAATATCATATAATAGGTCAGTCCGTAGAGTATTTCTTTATTGCAAAAGGTGGTGTAGAAGATTATTTTTTTAATATTGTTTAAGCGTTCCGTTTTTGCCATTTTGGCTACGGAACCCTAAAAAAGCCCTCTAGGCATTGTACCGAGTATGCTGGCGGTATTTCCTCATTGAACTGCAATGCTGATGCGTTGCACGAGAAAACCGCCAGCTCTTCGATTACCAGTTATTATGATACTAATGCTGAAATAACTGTCGGTTCTGTAAATTCCTATAATTGAGGAGTTAAAGCCTATAGTTAAATTCAAAATGAATACTCAGAAGCTTAAAAACCACTATCTTGAAATAACTTACAAGGTTGAGGAAAGCCTCGTTTTCGACCATGTTTTTCTACTATGTCGCTGAACTGAAGTCTTATGTATTGGTACTCATTAGACGCATAATTTCATGTTCTTTAATTTCCTAGTGAGTTACTTTTCGCTAGGATGCACCGTATAGAATCTACGAGTGAGAAACCAAAAAGTCTCAAAATTTCGAGGATTTGTGGCTGCCAAAAGTTGTCTTTTTTTGATATTTGCTCGGAATGCTCGGTTGTATCAATGTAAAAAAAAAAACTTCTACACCACCTTTTGCAACGTAGGTACCTCCCCGTGCTTTGAACCCCCTACGGACTGGCCTATTAAACGTTTTATGAAATAAGCGATATCATAACGATATATTTCGTTATGATATCGCTTTTTTAGCGTTAGTGTTAAACAATATCGTTATAACAAAATTAGTATTCTCCATATAAATATCATAATTCATAACAGAATGAATATCATAACATAATAAAATACGGTCGAATAACGTTATAATATCGTTTTAAAATGCGAGCCGTGCTGACATCGCACGAGTAGGATTAGTTTTCATTAAATTTGACCAACTTCTGCTGTTCAGATTTTTTTATTTCTATACAATAAAATAATCCTTACATGAAACAGAGTCGACCCGCGTCAAAAAAAAATTGACCAGTTTATAATTTTTTAAGAACAACTCACGCTTGACAAAAAATTTTAACGAGCCAAATTTGTTTACATAAAAAAACACCTAATGTTTCCTTGGACACTTTTCCTCCATTTCCTTTAGATTCGGATTTCCCCATACTGTCCCATTTAAAAAAAACACTCTGTATATTGGTTTAGATTTATAACGTTATAATGGATACCGCTTTACAGCGCGTCAAATATCGTTTTAAGTATAATGCTTTAAAAAGCCTAAAGGAAAAATAACGTTATAAACGATAGCGCTATGCGAGAAAACGCTATATAAAGGCCAGGCCCCGTAGCATGGATGGCGTTATCACGCGATAAGTGATAGGATAAGCGCGTCGTCTCATTCTATCGAACGGTGTCAGCCAGGGACGGCAGCTCTATCCTATCACTTATCGCGTGATATGGCCATCCATGCTACGGGGCCTGATATAAGTTACTGTACTTTACTTTATTACAACCACGTATGATGTCACTCCATCCAACGCGATCAAGGGCCAAGTGATTAATGCCGTTAAAATATAAATATTTTTTTACTTTTTTTCTGTAAGGTATTTGTAAATATGGGCCTTGTTGCCTGAGTCTAATAAATAAATAAAAATAAGTGCTCATTTTGAACAAATTCTGTTTTTAAAAATATATATTTTTGTTATTTTTTTTAATAAATTTTTGTTTTTTAACTTTGGAATTTATTGCCATGTTTTGATACTTTTTTCATAAACTGTTTTATTTCGGTTACAAATTCATAAATTGTATCGATTTCTGACAACTTACGCCCTATCATCAGAATCGAAACCAATGATTTGACCACTATACTAGACTAAAAAAAATCCAGTAGCCATCTTCCGGCTCCATCATGAGACCCTCGCCATCGCTACGGGCCCCCAGTTGACTGCGCAGCACCGGAATGCCAGAAGAGGATTTCGCACTAGCCATGAGAATTGGACGTTCACCCAATGGAGGAATGTCCTCTTTTCTGACGAGACGAGATTGTGCCATTACACCAACGATAGACGCAGAAGGGTGTACAGGAGGCAGGGGGAGCGGTATACAGAAGCCTGCACCGTAGAAACCGTCAGCTACGGGGGTGGATCCTGTATGTTCTGGGGCGGCATTTCCGTCGACGGGAAAACCGAACTTGTTTGCGTTTCCCGGACTGGAGGTGGCCGTGGCCAGGGATCCCTGACTGCTCAACGGTACATTGCGGAGATCCTGGATCCACATGTGGTCCCATATGCTGATGTAATTGGACCTGGGTTCCAATTTATGCAGGATAACGCCCGCAGCCATACAGCGTTGATCGTTCGGGACTACCTGCATGCTGCTGGTATCAACGTTATGGACTGGCCAGCAAGGAGTCCCGACTTAAATCCCATCGAGCACCTCTGGGACCAGCTGAAAAGGCGGGTACGATCGCGTGATCCTCCTCCTGCCACACTTGATGAGCTTCATGATGCTGTCATTGAGGAGTGGAACAACATTCCTCAAGAGAACATCGTGACGCTGATCAGGTCCATGACCGACCGCATGGAAGAGCTTCGGAGGGCTAGAGGAGGCAACACTAGGGTTTAAGTTTAGTTTTAAGCTTTATTTTATTGTTATTGTTGTGTTTTATTTTTTTGTAATTTTTGTTAAATAAACGATTTTTCCTTTTTCCTGTTTTTTTCCTTTTTTTCCTTACGGGGTTGATTTTCAATTGACATTTTCCGATAGAAGGTTTCATTACCTTTCAAATAAGACCCCATAGTCATGGGGTACATTACATTCTGTAAGAGCAATTTTCGCTCAAAACTAAATTTTCGAAATGTGCGATTTTTTTGACGCCGAGTGTATATGCAGATGCTGAATAAGACGCTCTGCCTCTCCCGTAAGCTTCCCCTTGAGATGCTGCATCTTTTGACCCTTCTGGATGGCTCCATTATTGTGCACAGCCTCACGAAATAGATCATAAAATGTAGGCCAGTGAGCATACCTTCCCGCGAATACAGGAATCTCCAACTGTGGCGTTGCCTGTTGCCGGTGCACCACACTTACCCTAATCCGGTATGCAGACTCCTTATAGTCTCCTTATACAAGACCCCATACCCCATAAACTCTTCTTCATAACCCCTGTCTGAGCCCTGCAAATCATTGTCTATCTGTGAATGTAATTTCTTGATGATATCCCACTGCGACTGCAATTCTTGCAGTTCAAAATCAAATTCCCATTTTTCCACTATTGCGTCAAGTCAACCTTAATACCCTTAACTAACCTATGCAAAGTCCGAAAATTAGTTCTTTGCTGCCTCAACAGCTTCGATACATCCACAGACCCTTCAGGCCTCGTCTCCCGCGGCCGACTAGGCCCCGCCGGCTGAAAGACATAGGAACCCAACAGTTTAGAGATTGTCTCATAACTTAACCTTGCCTGCTCAAACACGTTCTCCGTGTAATACGGCTGCTTGTCATCCTCAAACTCTGCCAGCCGAGCATCATTGCTCTCGAATTCCCTCCATAAAAGATCCACCGTCTTTAACTTATCTTTAATATATTCGGGGAAGCGTAGCTCTAAACAATGGACGTGCTCGCTCGTACAAGTTATACTGGGCGTTTTCCGCAAGTCGACATCCATTGTGCCTATTTTGCGTGAAACGGCGGTGTGGCGCTACTCTAACCACCCCAGCTCGTCTAGAAAGTTGGTGAGTGCCTTGGTGTTGCTGACTGCGACCCGTAGTGTGTCTGGAGAGCCTAGGTGCTTTATTCTGTATAAAAATCAAAATTAATTATTTATTCCGCAAATAGGCCACATGGGCACTTTTACATATCAAATGGTATTCTACAATATAATTTTAATAATCTTACACAATAATCATTTTAAAATTGCAGATTTTAACCAATTAGCACCTAAACGGTTAACAAACTAAATGTCACTAAATGAAATCTAAAAAAATCCAAAATTGTAAAATATTATCAATTATCTTCGATATAAGGTCTGTATCAGAATTAACAATAAGTTTGTGATATTAATTTAGTACCCCAGAGATGTATAAGGTCTCTGAGCGTCCAAATACAATTATGTAATAATTATTCTAATGTTCTTATAGAGATGTATACTGTCTCTAAGCGTTAAAACAGAAAAAAAGGATCATTAATGTAATATTGTCAGTGATGTACAGGGTCAATAACAATAAAACGTGTCAAGAACAGAATGATGTCTCTCGTCAAAATAATGATAATAACACTAGTATTTAGGTAGTTACTATGCCCTTGCAAGCATGAACATACCGGATTCCACAAACAGCACCCGATCACGAGTATGACGCATATCTCGGCCATCGCCTCCCTCAACCATATGGTATACTTCTACCTGCTTGCAGTCCAGTAGTATATGTTTTTTTCGTTTCTTCTGCCTCCATGCACGCTCTGAACATGGGGCTGTCTGTGATACCTAAGTTATGGAGGTGTCTGTTGAAGGTGTTATGTCCTGTTATTATTCCCTATTATTATTAATTTATTTTTTTCACACAATGTTGTCTCCAGGTCGCGTTTCTGCGCGGTGTACCAGGAGTGGATAGTGCACTGCGGCTCGCGGCTCGGGGCGGGCTGGAGACGCCGAGCCGCGGCGAGGGACTCTCCGCTGGTGACGCTGTGCTTCGCGCTCAGCGTCGTCGGGCGGCGCGCGCTCGCGCACGCGCAACATCTGTCGGCGTCCAGGTACTACCACAGTCTGCAAGCTCGGGGCTGCGCGGTGTACCAGGAGTGGATAGTGCACTGCGGCTCGCGGCTCGGGGCGGGCTGGAGACGCCGAGCCGCGGCGAGGGACTCTCCGCTGGTGACGCTGTGCTTCGCGCTCAGCGTCGTCGGGCGGCGCGCGCTCGCGCACGCGCAACATCTGTCGGCGTCCAGGTACTACCACAGTCTGCAAGCTCGGGGCTGCGCGGTGTACCAGGAGTGGATAGTGCACTGCGGCTCGCGGCTCGGGGCGGGCTGGAGACGCCGAGCCGCGGCGAGGGACTCTCCGCTGGTGACGCTGTGCTTCGCGCTCAGCGTCGTCGGGCGGCGCGCGCTCGCGCACGCGCAACATCTGTCGGCGTCCAGGTACTACCACAGTCTGCAAGCTCGGGGCTGCGCGGTGTACCAGGAGTGGATAGTGCACTGCGGCTCGCGGCTCGGGGCGGGCTGGAGACGCCGAGCCGCGGCGAGGGACTCTCCGCTGGTGACGCTGTGCTTCGCGCTCAGCGTCGTCGGGCGGCGCGCGCTCGCGCACGCGCAACATCTGTCGGCGTCCAGGTACTACCACAGTCTGCAAGCTCGGGGCTGCGCGGTGTACCAGGAGTGGATAGTGCACTGCGGCTCGCGGCTCGGGGCGGGCTGGAGACGCCGAGCCGCGGCGAGGGACTCTCCGCTGGTGACGCTGTGCTTCGCGCTCAGCGTCGTCGGGCGGCGCGCGCTCGCGCACGCGCAACATCTGTCGGCGTCCAGGTACTACCACAGTCTGCAAGCTCGGGGCTGCGCGGTGTACCAGGAGTGGATAGTGCACTGCGGCTCGCGGCTCGGGGCGGGCTGGAGACGCCGAGCCGCGGCGAGGGACTCTCCGCTGGTGACGCTGTGCTTCGCGCTCAGCGTCGTCGGGCGGCGCGCGCTCGCGCACGCGCAACATCTGTCGGCGTCCAGGTACTACCACAGTCTGCAAGCTCGGGGCTGCGCGGTGTACCAGGAGTGGATAGTGCACTGCGGCTCGCGGCTCGGGGCGGGCTGGAGACGCCGAGCCGCGGCGAGGGACTCTCCGCTGGTGACGCTGTGCTTCGCGCTCAGCGTCGTCGGGCGGCGCGCGCTCGCGCACGCGCAACATCTGTCGGCGTCCAGGTACTACCACAGTCTGCAAGCTCGGGGCTGCGCGGTGTACCAGGAGTGGATAGTGCACTGCGGCTCGCGGCTCGGGGCGGGCTGGAGACGCCGAGCCGCGGCGAGGGACTCTCCGCTGGTGACGCTGTGCTTCGCGCTCAGCGTCGTCGGGCGGCGCGCGCTCGCGCACGCGCAACATCTGTCGGCGTCCAGGTACTACCACAGTCTGCAAGCTCGGGGCTGCGCGGTGTACCAGGAGTGGATAGTGCACTGCGGCTCGCGGCTCGGGGCGGGCTGGAGACGCCGAGCCGCGGCGAGGGACTCTCCGCTGGTGACGCTGTGCTTCGCGCTCAGCGTCGTCGGGCGGCGCGCGCTCGCGCACGCGCAACATCTGTCGGCGTCCAGGTACTACCACAGTCTGCAAGCTCGGGGCTGCGCGGTGTACCAGGAGTGGATAGTGCACTGCGGCTCGCGGCTCGGGGCGGGCTGGAGACGCCGAGCCGCGGCGAGGGACTCTCCGCTGGTGACGCTGTGCTTCGCGCTCAGCGTCGTCGGGCGGCGCGCGCTCGCGCACGCGCAACATCTGTCGGCGTCCAGGTACTACCACAGTCTGCAAGCTCGGGGCTGCGCGGTGTACCAGGAGTGGATAACGAACCCTAAAAACTACTTCCTGCCATACAAATTTAGCTTTTCTAAGGACCATTATTGGTGCTGTCATTTCGACAGTTGCCTTCCCCATTAATTCGAGAAGGTACGACTGAACAAACACGTCCGCTCGTCACGAGCTCTGGCAGTAGAATGCCCTTGCGCTCCGACGGCCGCATCCAAGCTTGGCTACTGATGACGTCATGCTTGCGTTCGGTGGCGCGATGGTGGCGTGTCTGGAACCGGGTTCGATTCTCCGACATATTATTATTCTGTTGCAGTGTGGAGTTCTTCTTATACGGGCTGCACTCGCTGTTCAAGGGCGATTTCCGAATAACGTGCGCACGCGACGAGTGGGTGTTTACCGACATGACACTGTTGCATTCAGTATTAGCGCCCGCTATTCGGATGGCCTTGAAGTTGCATCAGGTATGTTTCTTAAAAAAACTGTTTATTTGTTTATAAAAAGTAACTTACATACTATGTTGCTTACTTAGCCAAATCTTCAATATTTAATTTTATAATGCTAAGCCTCTCCCCTCTCCCCCCCTCTCTTTTAAATCTTTATTTGAGAGGTGTCGTCAAACTGACGATGGCAGCTCCAGCAGGCCTATCAACTACTTCAACCAATCATCATCATCATCATCATCATCATCATATCAGCCGAAAGACGTCCACTGCTGGACATAGGCCTCCCCCAAAGAGTGCCACAATGGCCGGTCCTGCTCATCCAGCGGACTCCCGCGACCTTTACCAGGTCATCAGTCCAACTTGTCCAACCAGTCAACATAAAAAAAAATATCCAAACGTATATAATAATTGATAGGAAAAAAAATTGTATCCAGAATTTCCATTTCATCAGATTCACGTCACATTCCCAATTGTACAGATTCCTATTTTTTTTTTTCTCAAAGTATTGATTACCAATTTCAAAGATTCCAATTGCGTCAGATTCCCAGTTCCATAGATTTCCGACCGATAGACTGTGTTACACGTAGATTGTTAATTTTACGGAGTCCAAATTCGGTAGATCTCCAATTGGGTATTTGACAACAGTGAAAATAAACAATTTTTTTCATTAGCAACAGATAAACATTATAGGCCGGGAGATACTGACACAAATTTTTAAGGCATTTTTATCAAGTATGGCGACTTTTCAGGGCCTTCAGGGGTCTAATTACGTAATGAAGAAAAGGAAAATGATGGTCATAGCGCTGGTACCGGTGGCCCAAACGTGTGGGCGTTAATCGAACGTGTCGGATCAATTACGAAAGTCAAACGATTTGTTTTTGTATTTTCCGATAGTCGATGAAAAAAGAGGTAGGCGGTAGCGTAATGCCATACTTGTCCGGTGTGGCTTAGAGCCTGCCATACCGATGAAAACGCATTAATTAATAAGAAAACCGGCCAAGTGCGAGTTAGACTCGCGCACGAAGGGTTCCGTACCATTATCTATAAAAACGGCAAATAATCACGTTTGTTGTATGGGAGCCCCCCTTAAAAAAATATTTTATTTTGTTTTTCGTATTTGTTGTTATAGCGGCAACAGAAATACATAATCTGTGAAAATTTCAACTCTCTAGCTATCACGGTTCTTGAGATACAGCCTGGTGACAGACAGACGGACGGACAGCGAAGTCTTAGTAATAGGGTCCCGTTTTACTCTTTGAGTACGGAACCCTAAAAAACAACCAATTCAACCATTTGTACCAGGCTAATATTTTCACAGCTAATCAACGCTGAGTAAGCCATTCACGAAAATCACCATGCCATACTTTTCCAACGGTTCAAAGTGGCCGCCATACCGCCGCAAAGGAGTAATGTTTTTTGTTTTTTTAAACGATTTGTACCAGTATGGCATTTGGATTTTTGGGAAGAATGTAATATACTGTGGGAGGCGGCGAAAAGGTACAATATGTTTTCAAAATTGTTAGAGTTATGTGTATTTTGAACGATTTGTACCAGTATGGCACTAATTGTTCCCTGTAAGTTTGTGGTTCAAAGAACATAATTACAGAATTTCAAATGGCGGCGGCAATCTTGTGTAATAACCAGATGTTATGCTGTATTTTTTTTTAGGTAGAATTGTATCCAAACGGACAATACAATGATGCCATGCTGTAAAAAATGATTTTACGTATTGTAGAGTCGTATTTTGAAAACGTGCCGAATAAATAAGTTTTACAAGTATGGCACCACGTTTCCCCCTACTAGAAGTATGGCAAATTTAACAACGGTCACATTCTTTCCAAAAATACAAATGCCATACCGGTACAAATCGTTTCAAAAAAAATAAAAAAACATAACTCCTTTGGCGGCCACTTGGAACCGTTGGAAAAGTATGGCATAATGATTTTCGTAAATGGCTACTCAACGTTGATTAGCTGTGAAAAAATTAGCCTGGTATAAAGGGTTGAATTGGTTGTGTTTTAATTAATGTGTCTTCATCGGTATGGCAGGCTCTAAGCTACACCGGAGAAGTATGGCATTACGCTACCGCCTACCTCTTTTTTCATCGACCATCGGAAAATACAAAAACAAATCGTTTGACTTTCGTAATTTATCCGACACGTTCGATTAACGCCCACACGTTTGGGCCACCGGTACCAGCGCTATGACCATCATTTTCCTTTTCTTCATTACGTAATTAGACCCCTGAAGGGTCGCCATACTTGGTACAAATACTTTAAAAAATTGTGTCAGCATCTCCCGGTCTATTACGAAAATACTCGGAAATTATTAAGCTTTCTTTTATGTTCGCTGTTTACAGATTTTTAAATTCATAAAAACTAACAATAAGGACTTTGTTTGAGTGTGACGTCACAACACAGTAATCCCAAAAAATTCCATACTAACGGAGCGTTTTTGACGTTTCATAAAAAGAAGCTGATTTGGCTTTTGTCAAATACCGAATTGACACAAGTTTCCATTTGAACTGACATCCAATTTTATAAATTCCCATTTCGACACATATCACAACGGAACATAAGCCTGAAAGTGTCTCATTTGTACAAACTATTGTGCAGGACCACTTCATGTTCCCGGAAGAGTACTGCAGCAGCTCAGCGCTGTTCTCGGCCATCGCGTGCCACTCGACGCGGCTCGTCATCTGTCACGAGGCGGCGCCCGCCTGGCGCCACAGCGTGCTCCGCGGCGCTCCGCACCTGCTGGCGCTAAGGTACCAACTATTGTGCAGGACCACTTCATGTTCCCGGAAGAGTACTGCAGCAGCTCAGCGCTGTTCTCGGCCATCGCGTGCCACTCGACGCGGCTCGTCATCTGTCACGAGGCGGCGCCCGCCTGGCGCCACAGCGTGCTCCGCGGCGCTCCGCACCTGCTGGCGCTAAGGTACCAACTATTGTGCAGGACCACTTCATGTTCCCGGAAGAGTACTGCAGCAGCTCAGCGCTGTTCTCGGCCATCGCGTGCCACTCGACGCGGCTCGTCATCTGTCACGAGGCGGCGCCCGCCTGGCGCCACAGCGTGCTCCGCGACGCTCCGCACCTGCTGGCGCTAAGGTACCAACTATTGTGCAGGACCACTTCATGTTCCCGGAAGAGTACTGCAGCAGCTCAGCGCTGTTCTCGGCCATCGCGTGCCACTCGACGCGGCTCGTCATCTGTCACGAGGCGGCGCCCGCCTGGCGCCACAGCGTGCTCCGCGGCGCTCCGCACCTGCTGGCGCTAAGGTACCAACTATTGTGCAGGACCACTTCATGTTCCCGGAAGAGTACTGCAGCAGCTCAGCGCTGTTCTCGGCCATCGCGTGCCACTCGACGCGGCTCGTCATCTGTCACGAGGCGGCGCCCGCCTGGCGCCACAGCGTGCTCCGTGGCGCTCCGCACCTGCTGGCGCTAAGGTACCAACTATTGACGCCACATAGGCTATTTAACAACACAGCAATTATGAGATCCTACCGATGCGTGCTTCGCTAGTACTGTAGCAGCGTCGGCTATCTATAAACACTAGTGTTATGCCTTAATTAACCCAATGGATAGACTATCACAGCTCCCAAGATTCCTGTAACAGAATACTATTGCTGTACTGACACTTTTTTCGGATATACCCTCCATATTTATATCGACTTTTAGAGGGTAGTAAAATATTATGAACCCAGGGACGACAGTTATCTGCGACCATGACCGGTACAACCCGTGTTGAAACTTATCGTATAAATATCGCGTTAAACCCGTGAAAAACAGTAATTTAAATAACTGTACTGGCAATCGGGACCGGTAGAGATGGATCGAGAATTCAGATTTATATCAAAACCAGAGCACAATAGTGACGGAGTCTCCTACCAACGCCTGCTGCCCTAGTACTGCCGCAGTGCGGCGCTGTTCTCCAGCTATCTCATATCAGCCGAAAGACGTCCACTGTTGGACATAGGCCTCCCCCAAAGAGTGCCAAAGTGACCGGTCCTGTGCCACCCGCATCCAGCGGACTCCCGCGATCTTTACCAGGTCATCAGTCCACCTTGTGGGGGGGCTACCCACGTTGCGCCTTCCCGCACCCAAAACGTGATTTGTGAAAAGATCATTAATTCATTACACTAATTTCTTCTTGGTCGTATCCTCATCTCAGAGGGACGTGACATTTATGGGTGACCACTGTTATCCAGGCCGTTTATATTGAGTACTTCTCTTATATTCCAGACACGTAATGGACGAAGGTAACGACGACTACAAGATCATTATGCTGAACAAGCGCCACCTAGGCTTCCGCGTGATCAAACTGAACCGCGAGTGCGTGCGCGGGCTGTGGGCCGGCCAACAGCAGGAGCTCGTGTATCTGCGGAACCGGAACCCCGAGCGGGGGTCCATACAGAACGCTAAACAGGTAAGGAACCCACACGACGACTGCTAGATCATAATGCTGAACAAGCGCCACCTAGGCTTCCGCATTATCAAGCTAAACAGGTAAGGAACCTTGTCATCTTATCAGTTTATATAAATTGACTGAGGCGTCTTTGCGACGCTCACCACTGCTGCGTTATGTGCTCCTGGTACTTTTGGGGATATTCATTAAACCATCGGGGTGGTTCCACCAAACCGTCTGTAATCGTAAACGGTGTTCGTTAAAATCTGAATGTATGGAAATTGTGACAAGTTTATCTGGAACGTTGATCAGTCTGTGATAGTAAGTTGATTCAACCCGCTCTTAGTATAAAGTTTGTAGGGAACTCAAGACTAGTGACGTCACGGTTTTATGTGTCCAAACCAAACAGCGTCCTTTTTTGGTTTTTATATATTTAAAAACCTACATAACGAACGAAAAGGCTTGATATTTTCCGAGTATTTTCATAATTGTTTGGTAATAATAATTGATACTGTTAGTCAAATACGGCCTTAACTCCGCATATTTCCGCAGGCGCTCCGCAACATAATAAACTCGTCGTGCGACCAGCCGATCGGCTACCCGATCTACGTGTCGCCTCTAACGACCTCGTACGCGGACACTTCACCTCCGCTGTGCTCTCTGCTCGGCGGGCCTGTGACCGTCACCGCCATCAGAACGAGGGTCGCCGCGCTCTGCAAACGGTCAGTGCTGCTACTGTTCTATATACACTGTCATCCTCCTAGCGTTATTCCCGGTTGTGCCCCTAAAGGAGGCCGGAAACCGCTTTGACACCTAATCCCAAGATTTGGCATAGGCACTAGTTTTACGAAAGCGACTGCCATCTGACCTTCCAACCCAGAGGGAAAACTAGACCTTATTGGGATTAGATCGGTTTCCTCACGCTGTTCTATATACTCTGTGTCATGCTAATGTTGTTGTACTGTTATACATTGACTGTGGCGTCGCGTCGTGTCTCTGACCACTACTGCGTTATGCGCTCCTGGTAATTTTGGGGATATTTATAGGCACCATAACCGCTACAAAACTGACGATCATTGCCTATTCATAGTCGGTGCACGTTATATTCTATATACAGTGTAGTAATAGTACTGTTTTACATTGACTGTGGTGTTGCAACGCTCACCACTCCTGCGTTATGCGCTCCTTGTTTTCATTGAACCATTAAGACCGTTACAATACTGACGATCGTTGTCAAGCACATACATTGAGTAAAGCCGACACCGCCCCCTCCTATGTTATCAGACCGAGGGTCGCCGCCACAGATGTATGAATATAAGGAGATCGGACATGGCGGCCGATTTGTATAGAGTGAGCCTGTCGCAAGTACATTAACCCACACAACGCCCAAGTAATTGACAAGACAAAGCACGCACACATCTAAAACACACACACTTGTATACCTACACGCTTATTTGACAATAAACGCGCATCATATCAGGCATTTTGGGAAAAAACGTAATATTCTCTGCGATCAGCACGCGTGCTCAGTATGGCAGTGTATGCCCATTGAGCATACAGCTGCGACACGGCCGCCGGCGGCTTGTCCTCTCTCTAGTATTCTATGCTCTGAGCTGCAAACGGTCAGTGCTACTGTGCTATATACACTGTGCCATGTTAATAATAAATAAAATATAATTTACGTATAAGTTAATACTGTACTGTTATACATTTACTATGGCGTGGTGACACTCACCACTGCTGCGTTATGCGCTCCTGGTACTTTATTTAAGTATTAGTTAAGTATTACAAAAGAACACGTGTAGAAAGAAGAGCGGGGTGCCACCATTTCAATTGACGCAACGACGCGAAAACTGAACAAACAACGTGACCAACACAGGCGCGGCGTGCGGGCGGCGCGGCGCGAAGCGAATCGGACGCGATCAGTTGGTTTGATATTTTCGCGCGAATGAGACGCGGCGGCGCGGCGGCGATTCGCGCGCACGTAGGACAAGGCCGCCGCGTCGCGCCGCATCGCATCGCATTCGCTTCGCAATTCTGTTCGCTTTGATTCGCCTACGTAGGACACAGCCTTATGCTACAGCTCGGCAGTAACTTGGTTGGTTTCCGCAGGATCCGGCGGAGGTGCGGAGAAGGCTGTTCGTCGGGCGCGGACGCGGGCGCGGCCGAGGCGGGCGCCGCGCGCGCCACCTCCACGCCGAGACACAACGCGCTACATCTGTCTAGAAGCTCACTAGGTACCCTTTCTTATTTACCTACATTGCTAACCTGTATGTTTATCTCTGCAATTGTTTCATCTCACGATTATCTCGTGCCCGTTTCAGATGCAGTATCCTGTGCATGTGATGCATTTTACTTCACAAATATGACCAACTCGGGCCCATTTTAAGAAGCTACAAGTTACAATTATAAAAGTCTAAACTGGCAACACTGCCAATAACGCGTGGCCTTTTGAACAGTGTTGCATGTTCAGTCTTGTCCGGTCTATAAATAAAGTTGTATCAGATAGTTACGCGCGCTTTGTTGTGGGTAATTGTAATGCTGTTGAACACGTATTCTTGGCGCCGTGGGTAGGGTAGGGTACGACAACACGCAGTACCTTTAAGGAAGATATTGATGTGATTGTGTGCTTCAGCGGGCACTCGCGGCAGCCTAGCCAGCGCGGGTAAGCCGGGCGCCACGCTGGCGTCCCTCGCCGGCTTACTGCGGGAGCACTCGCACGAGCGGACGCAGGAGGAAGCCGGGAATGGTCAGTACTACTTTACTTGCAGGTTTTTAGGGTTCCGTACCCGAAGGGTAAAACCGAAACGGAAACAAAATTGGACGACAACTATGGACCTAAACGCAGTATTTCGCGAACGAAACAGCAATTTACTTGAGTTTCCATGTACAAATAACAGGTGTGACGTCATAGCTGTGTGTCAATTAGTATGAAGCGTTTATGGCTGCCGCCAGCAAGGTCACGAGTGTTTTAAGGCCTAATTATGTACAGTTGCATACACTACTTTATCTAAACATATCATAAGTACTCTAAGATGGGTTCAGAAGCCGTAGGAAAATGACCTGCATTGCTACGAGTGCTACCTGTAAATTACCTTTGAAAAAAAATATGAAAAAAGTGAAAAAAACGTAAAAAACAGTTAGAAAAAGTAAAAAAAAGTGAAATAGGTAAAAAAAGTAAGTGAAAAAAAAGTTAAAAGAAGTGAAAAAGGTAAAAAAGTAAGTGAAAAAAAGGTGAAAAAGTTAAAAAAAACAGTAAAAAAATAATAAAAAAAGTAGGAAAAAGTAAAAAAAAGTGAAAAAAGTTAAAAGAAAGTAGAAAAAGTAAAAAAATAAAAAAAGTGAAAAAGTAAAAAAAGTAAAAATAAATGTAAAAAAAAGTAAAAAAAAGTGAAAAAAGCAAAAAAATTAAAACAAAAGTAAAAAAAGCATAAAAAAGTTGAAAAAAGGTAAAAAAAAGTGAAAAAGTAAAAAAAGTTAAAAAGTGAAAAAAAAAAGTTTAAATAAAGCATAAAAAAGTTGAAATAAGGTAAAAAAAGTGAAAAAAGTAAATTAGTGAAAAAAAAGTAAAAAAAACGAAAAAAAAAGTAAAACAAGAAAAAAAGTAAAAAAAAATTAAAAAAGTAAAATTAAAAACCATAATAAATTGACGTTTCGTATCGATAACTGTTTTAATATCTATAGATACTAGAATAGAGACCCACTTGAGTTTTGACAGCTGTTCCAAATTAAAACTCATAATCATAACGATACTAAAATCTGTAGATTTTTCTAATAACATTACAGTACAGATTTTACCTACTACCACAGACAAGAAAGTTGTCATAGCAAAATTGGTTGTAATAATGCTGGTCATTACCGACGGTTTGTTCAGAAACCAGCATTTTAGAGCACTAATGATATGTGCGTAGATAAATATTTGTTCCTCTCCAAAATCTGGGTCGAATGGCATCGTAAAGGAATGTTAGTCATCACCCGTATTGTAATGTGCTTGTTACAGCAGCGTACAGCAGCACGCAGGAAACGACCGAGAGTAGGCGACGGAGCGAGGAGCGGGCGCCGGGCGGCGCGCGCAGGGAACGGAACATGAGGGCTAGGAGTCACGGGAAGGAACCCACTAGACAGGTATTACTTGCCCCCTTTCATAAACGACCGAGAGTAGGCGACGGAGCGAGGAGCGGGCGCCGGGCGGCGCGCGCAGGGAACGGAACATGAGGGCTAGGAGTCACGGGAAGGAACCCACTAGACAGGTATTACTTGCCCCCTTTCATAAACGACCGAGAGTAGGCGACGGAGCGAGGAGCGGGCGCCGGGCGGCGCGCGCAGGGAACGGAACATGAGGGCTAGGAGTCACGGGAAGGAACCCACTAGACAGGTATTACTTGCCCCCTTTCATAAACGACCGAGAGTAGGCGACGGAGCGAGGAGCGGGCGCCGGGCGGCGCGCGCAGGGAACGGAACATGAGGGCTAGGAGTCACGGGAAGGAACCCACTAGACAGGTATTACTTGCCCCCTTTCATAAACGACCGAGAGTAGGCGACGGAGCGAGGAGCGGGCGCCGGGCGGCGCGCGCAGGGAACGGAACATGAGGGCTAGGAGTCACGGGAAGGAACCCACTAGACAGGTATTACTTGCCCCCTTTCATAAACGACCGAGAGTAGGCGACGGAGCGAGGAGCGGGCGCCGGGCGGCGCGCGCAGGGAACGGAACATGAGGGCTAGGAGTCACGGGAAGGAACCCACTAGACAGGTATTACTTGCCCCCTTTCATAAACGACCGAGAGTAGGCGACGGAGCGAGGAGCGGGCGCCGGGCGGCGCGCGCAGGGAACGGAACATGAGGGCTAGGAGTCACGGGAAGGAACCCACTAGACAGGTATTACTTGCCCCCTTTCATAAACGACCGAGAGTAGGCGACGGAGCGAGGAGCGGGCGCCGGGCGGCGCGCGCAGGGAACGGAACATGAGGGCTAGGAGTCACGGGAAGGAACCCACTAGACAGGTATTACTTGCCCCCTTTCATAAACGACCGAGAGTAGGCGACGGAGCGAGGAGCGGGCGCCGGGCGGCGCGCGCAGGGAACGGAACATGAGGGCTAGGAGTCACGGGAAGGAACCCACTAGACAGGTATTACTTGCCCCCTTTCATAAACGACCGAGAGTAGGCGACGGAGCGAGGAGCGGGCGCCGGGCGGCGCGCGCAGGGAACGGAACATGAGGGCTAGGAGTCACGGGAAGGAACCCACTAGACAGGTATTACTTGCCCCCTTTCATAAACGACCGAGAGTAGGCGACGGAGCGAGGAGCGGGCGCCGGGCGGCGCGCGCAGGGAACGGAACATGAGGGCTAGGAGTCACGGGAAGGAACCCACTAGACAGGTATTACTTGCCCCCTTTCATAAACGACCGAGAGTAGGCGACGGAGCGAGGAGCGGGCGCCGGGCGGCGCGCGCAGGGAACGGAACATGAGGGCTAGGAGTCACGGGAAGGAACCCACTAGACAGGTATTACTTGCCCCCTTTCATAAACGACCGAGAGTAGGCGACGGAGCGAGGAGCGGGCGCCGGGCGGCGCGCGCAGGGAACGGAACATGAGGGCTAGGAGTCACGGGAAGGAACCCACTAGACAGGTATTACTTGCCCCCTTTCATAAACGACCGAGAGTAGGCGACGGAGCGAGGAGCGGGCGCCGGGCGGCGCGCGCAGGGAACGGAACATGAGGGCTAGGAGTCACGGGAAGGAACCCACTAGACAGGTATTACTTGCCCCCTTTCATAAACGACCGAGAGTAGGCGACGGAGCGAGGAGCGGGCGCCGGGCGGCGCGCGCAGGGAACGGAACATGAGGGCTAGGAGTCACGGGAAGGAACCCACTAGACAGGTATTACTTGCCCCCTTTCATAAACGACCGAGAGTAGGCGACGGAGCGAGGAGCGGGCGCCGGGCGGCGCGCGCAGGGAACGGAACATGAGGGCTAGGAGTCACGGGAAGGAACCCACTAGACAGGTATTACTTGCCCCCTTTCATAAACGACCGAGAGTAGGCGACGGAGCGAGGAGCGGGCGCCGGGCGGCGCGCGCAGGGAACGGAACATGAGGGCTAGGAGTCACGGGAAGGAACCCACTAGACAGGTATTACTTGCCCCCTTTCATAAACGACCGAGAGTAGGCGACGGAGCGAGGAGCGGGCGCCGGGCGGCGCGCGCAGGGAACGGAACATGAGGGCTAGGAGTCACGGGAAGGAACCCACTAGACAGGTATTACTTGCCCCCTTTCATAAACGACCGAGAGTAGGCGACGGAGCGAGGAGCGGGCGCCGGGCGGCGCGCGCAGGGAACGGAACATGAGGGCTAGGAGTCACGGGAAGGAACCCACTAGACAGGTATTACTTGCCCCCTTTCATAAACGACCGAGAGTAGGCGACGGAGCGAGGAGCGGGCGCCGGGCGGCGCGCGCAGGGAACGGAACATGAGGGCTAGGAGTCACGGGAAGGAACCCACTAGACAGGTATTACTTGCCCCCTTTCATAAACGACCGAGAGTAGGCGACGGAGCGAGGAGCGGGCGCCGGGCGGCGCGCGCAGGGAACGGAACATGAGGGCTAGGAGTCACGGGAAGGAACCCACTAGACAGGTATTACTTGCCCCCTTTCATAAACGACCGAGAGTAGGCGACGGAGCGAGGAGCGGGCGCCGGGCGGCGCGCGCAGGGAACGGAACATGAGGGCTAGGAGTCACGGGAAGGAACCCACTAGACAGGTATTACTTGCCCCCTTTCATAAACGACCGAGAGTAGGCGACGGAGCGAGGAGCGGGCGCCGGGCGGCGCGCGCAGGGAACGGAACATGAGGGCTAGGAGTCACGGGAAGGAACCCACTAGACAGGTATTACTTGCCCCCTTTCATAAACGACCGAGAGTAGGCGACGGAGCGAGGAGCGGGCGCCGGGCGGCGCGCGCAGGGAACGGAACATGAGGGCTAGGAGTCACGGGAAGGAACCCACTAGACAGGTATTACTTGCCCCCTTTCATAAACGACCGAGAGTAGGCGACGGAGCGAGGAGCGGGCGCCGGGCGGCGCGCGCAGGGAACGGAACATGAGGGCTAGGAGTCACGGGAAGGAACCCACTAGACAGGTATTACTTGCCCCCTTTCATAAACGACCGAGAGTAGGCGACGGAGCGAGGAGCGGGCGCCGGGCGGCGCGCGCAGGGAACGGAACATGAGGGCTAGGAGTCACGGGAAGGAACCCACTAGACAGGTATTACTTGCCCCCTTTCATAAACGACCGAGAGTAGGCGACGGAGCGAGGAGCGGGCGCCGGGCGGCGCGCGCAGGGAACGGAACATGAGGGCTAGGAGTCACGGGAAGGAACCCACTAGACAGGTATTACTTGCCCCCTTTCATAAACGACCGAGAGTAGGCGACGGAGCGAGGAGCGGGCGCCGGGCGGCGCGCGCAGGGAACGGAACATGAGGGCTAGGAGTCACGGGAAGGAACCCACTAGACAGGTATTACTTGCCCCCTTTCATAAACGACCGAGAGTAGGCGACGGAGCGAGGAGCGGGCGCCGGGCGGCGCGCGCAGGGAACGGAACATGAGAGCTAGGAGTCACGGGAAGGAACCCACTAGACAGGTATTACTTGCCCCCTTTCATAAACGACCGAGAGTAGGCGACGGAGCGAGGAGCGGGCGCCGGGCGGCGCGCGCAGGGAACGGAACATGAGGGCTAGGAGTCACGGGAAGGAACCCACTAGACAGGTATTACTTGCCCCCTTTCATAAACGACCGAGAGTAGGCGACGGAGCGAGGAGCGGGCGCCGGGCGGCGCGCGCAGGGAACGGAACATGAGGGCTAGGAGTCACGGGAAGGAACCCACTAGACAGGTATTACTTGCCCCCTTTCATAAACGACCGAGAGTAGGCGACGGAGCGAGGAGCGGGCGCCGGGCGGCGCGCGCAGGGAACGGAACATGAGGGCTAGGAGTCACGGGAAGGAACCCACTAGACAGGTATTACTTGCCCCCTTTCATAAACGACCGAGAGTAGGCGACGGAGCGAGGAGCGGGCGCCGGGCGGCGCGCGCAGGGAACGGAACATGAGGGCTAGGAGTCACGGGAAGGAACCCACTAGACAGGTATTACTTGCCCCCTTTCATAAACGACCGAGAGTAGGCGACGGAGCGAGGAGCGGGCGCCGGGCGGCGCGCGCAGGGAACGGAACATGAGGGCTAGGAGTCACGGGAAGGAACCCACTAGACAGGTATTACTTGCCCCCTTTCATAAACGACCGAGAGTAGGCGACGGAGCGAGGAGCGGGCGCCGGGCGGCGCGCGCAGGGAACGGAACATGAGGGCTAGGAGTCACGGGAAGGAACCCACTAGACAGGTATTACTTGCCCCCTTTCATAAACGACCGAGAGTAGGCGACGGAGCGAGGAGCGGGCGCCGGGCGGCGCGCGCAGGGAACGGAACATGAGGGCTAGGAGTCACGGGAAGGAACCCACTAGACAGGTATTACTTGCCCCCTTTCATAAACGACCGAGAGTAGGCGACGGAGCGAGGAGCGGGCGCCGGGCGGCGCGCGCAGGGAACGGAACATGAGGGCTAGGAGTCACGGGAAGGAACCCACTAGACAGGTATTACTTGCCCCCTTTCATAAACGACCGAGAGTAGGCGACGGAGCGAGGAGCGGGCGCCGGGCGGCGCGCGCAGGGAACGGAACATGAGGGCTAGGAGTCACGGGAAGGAACCCACTAGACAGGTATTACTTGCCCCCTTTCATAAACGACCGAGAGTAGGCGACGGAGCGAGGAGCGGGCGCCGGGCGGCGCGCGCAGGGAACGGAACATGAGGGCTAGGAGTCACGGGAAGGAACCCACTAGACAGGTATTACTTGCCCCCTTTCATAAACGACCGAGAGTAGGCGACGGAGCGAGGAGCGGGCGCCGGGCGGCGCGCGCAGGGAACGGAACATGAGGGCTAGGAGTCACGGGAAGGAACCCACTAGACAGGTATTACTTGCCCCCTTTCATAAACGACCGAGAGTAGGCGACGGAGCGAGGAGCGGGCGCCGGGCGGCGCGCGCAGGGAACGGAACATGAGGGCTAGGAGTCACGGGAAGGAACCCACTAGACAGGTATTACTTGCCCCCTTTCATAAACGACCGAGAGTAGGCGACGGAGCGAGGAGCGGGCGCCGGGCGGCGCGCGCAGGGAACGGAACATGAGGGCTAGGAGTCACGGGAAGGAACCCACTAGACAGGTATTACTTGCCCCCTTTCATAAACGACCGAGAGTAGGCGACGGAGCGAGGAGCGGGCGCCGGGCGGCGCGCGCAGGGAACGGAACATGAGGGCTAGGAGTCACGGGAAGGAACCCACTAGACAGGTATTACTTGCCCCCTTTCATAAACGACCGAGAGTAGGCGACGGAGCGAGGAGCGGGCGCCGGGCGGCGCGCGCAGGGAACGGAACATGAGGGCTAGGAGTCACGGGAAGGAACCCACTAGACAGGTATTACTTGCCCCCTTTCATAAACGACCGAGAGTAGGCGACGGAGCGAGGAGCGGGCGCCGGGCGGCGCGCGCAGGGAACGGAACATGAGGGCTAGGAGTCACGGGAAGGAACCCACTAGACAGGTATTACTTGCCCCCTTTCATAAACGACCGAGAGTAGGCGACGGAGCGAGGAGCGGGCGCCGGGCGGCGCGCGCAGGGAACGGAACATGAGGGCTAGGAGTCACGGGAAGGAACCCACTAGACAGGTATTACTTGCCCCCTTTCATAAACGACCGAGAGTAGGCGACGGAGCGAGGAGCGGGCGCCGGGCGGCGCGCGCAGGGAACGGAACATGAGGGCTAGGAGTCACGGGAAGGAACCCACTAGACAGGTATTATATCCTTGCCCCCTTCATTCATAAAAGCCTATCAAATTTCATCATCATCATTGTTCGGCACCTCGCCTAATGCGAGGAAACCGAAGTGCCACGCGATTCGCGGACGACACACACTTTTACCAAATGACAAAACAAATAACCTCGGACCGTGTGTCTACAAAACGAGGTTATCAAAAGGGCTACCTGGACGTCCTGCGCCACCCGCATCCAGCGGACTCCTGCGCCACCCGCATCCAGCGGACTCCTGCGCCACCCGCATCCAGCGGACTCCTGCGCCACCCGCATCCAGCGGACTCCTGCGCCACCCGCATCCAGCGGACTCCTGCGCCACCCGCATCCAGCGGACTCCTGCGCCACCCGCATCCAGCGGACTCCTGCGCCACCCGCATCCAGCGGACTCCTGCGCCACCCGCATCCAGCGGACTCCTGCGCCACCCGCATCCAGCGGACTCCTGCGCCACCCGCATCCAGCGGACTCCTGCGCCACCCGCATCCAGCGGACTCCTGCGCCACCCGCATCCAGCGGACTCCTGCGCCACCCGCATCCAGCGGACTCCTGCGCCACCCGCATCCAGCGGACTCCTGCGCCACCCGCATCCAGCGGACTCCTGCGCCACCCGCATCCAGCGGACTCCTGCGCCACCCGCATCCAGCGGACTCCTGCGCCACCCGCATCCAGCGGACTCCTGCGCCACCCGCATCCAGCGGACTCCTGCGCCACCCGCATCCAGCGGACTCCTGCGCCACCCGCATCCAGCGGACTCCTGCGCCACCCGCATCCAGCGGACTCCTGCGCCACCCGCATCCAGCGGACTCCTGCGCCACCCGCATCCAGCGGACTCCTGCGCCACCCGCATCCAGCGGACTCCTGCGCCACCCGCATCCAGCGGACTCCTGCGCCACCCGCATCCAGCGGACTCCTGCGCCACCCGCATCCAGCGGACTCCTGCGCCACCCGCATCCAGCGGACTCCTGCGCCACCCGCATCCAGCGGACTCCTGCGCCACCCGCATCCAGCGGACTCCTGCGCCACCCGCATCCAGCGGACTCCTGCGCCACCCGCATCCAGCGGACTCCTGCGCCACCCGCATCCAGCGGACTCCTGCGCCACCCGCATCCAGCGGACTCCTGCGCCACCCGCATCCAGCGGACTCCTGCGCCACCCGCATCCAGCGGACTCCTGCGCCACCCGCATCCAGCGGACTCCTGCGCCACCCGCATCCAGCGGACTCCTGCGCCACCCGCATCCAGCGGACTCCTGCGCCACCCGCATCCAGCGGACTCCTGCGCCACCCGCATCCAGCGGACTCCTGCGCCACCCGCATCCAGCGGACTCCTGCGCCACCCGCATCCAGCGGACTCCTGCGCCACCCGCATCCAGCGGACTCCTGCGCCACCCGCATCCAGCGGACTCCTGCGCCACCCGCATCCAGCGGACTCCTGCGCCACCCGCATCCAGCGGACTCCTGCGCCACCCGCATCCAGCGGACTCCTGCGCCACCCGCATCCAGCGGACTCCTGCGACCTTTACCAGGTTATCAGTCCTACTTTGGGGGGGGGGGGGGGGGGGGGTTGCCACTCGAGAACTTTTCCCGTCCCAACGTTTCTACGTGCAAAAATAATAGTACAGTCGACGCCAAAAATATGTTTTCACCTCACTAGCTTGGAAAGGCCTTTTTGTATGTTTGTTAACTATTGAGAAAATCGCTTTTTTGTACTCGACGATTAAAATATGTGTATTAAGATTTCATAGAGAATACTGCAACGTCACTCTTTTCATAGTTGTAGTCCATGTTACTGTCGAAACAATCGAAATAACTACTTTTCGATACGCTCCAGACAACTAAAATAAATTCGACCAATCACGTGGCTGATTTACTGAACTGTAATGAATTGGACCAATAGAATCGCTTTGATGTCGTACGCTCGTTGATGTCTTTTAAATAATAATAAAATAAAAATCATTTATTTCAGACTCATAGAATCCATAAGTTTGTTAGTACATAAAATAATTTTAAAGCTAAATGTTAGTAGGCAAAACAGAAAAGAAAAGAAAAGTATAATTTGTACGCTGAGAGGCACTGTGTCGTTCAGGGCAAAACTCAAGAGTTATTTTACCCTCCCCGTCACAATGCCAACCCAGTGCCCTAACATAGGGCAATCCCAACGTCCTTCCAATATCCTCAGAATACTGTTCTCACTTCCTCGCACTCGTCTCAGCAGCGAGGCGACCCTCTTGCGTACGATGGCATGGAAGCCATCAGTGTGCGCTGCGGCAAACATGCCTGACGCACTGCAGTGACGAGGCAGCTTGAACAGCATCCTGAAGATATTGTTGAATTGCACACGTAACGCATTGTAGGCTCGCTTTGTATGCCTCATCCATAGACTGCACGTGTAAAAAGACGTACAATAGGCTTTAAAGAGTGTCAGCTTGACTTCCCTTGTACACCGTGCAAATCTACGGATGAGCATGTTGCCCCTGATTGCTAAGGCTCTTCTCTCCCTTTCGATATCCAGGTCATCATTCATATTCTCGGTTACTATATGACCCAGATATTTAAACTTACTGGATACTTTTAGGGCCTCACCGTTCAACATGACCGAAGGTACACTTTGTGGATTATACTTACGGGCTTTAAAGATCACCATCTCACTTTTATTTGAATTGTACCTAAGACCATGTCGTTCAGCGTAGCTCTCACACCTTGCAATCAGTTGCCTTATGGAGTTGATTGAGGGACCAAGCAGCACCATGTCATCAGCATAGCTAATGTTGTTTATGCAGACATTGCCAATATGGCATCCGACATGCATGCTGCTCAGCTCTCCAATCAACTCATCTATATACAAATTGAAGAGGACAGGAGAAGTCAGCCCACCCTGCCTCACTCCAGATTCCAGTTTATACTGGTCAGACCAGTCTCCAGCCCACCTCACTTGATTCACCTGATTGGCGTACCAGTATCTTAATAGGGACACACATTCGGTTGGCACCGAAGTTTTATTTAGTTTGTCCCACAGCAAATCATATGCCACCAAGTCAACTGCTTTAGATAAGTCAAGGAAGCACGCATAAATTGGCGTGCTCCTTTCCTTATAGTATCTAACAGCTTGCTTAAGCATACTGCACATAATAGCACTCTCCGTCGATAGTCCAGCTCTAAACCCGAACTGAGCATCGTGGAGTTTAATATGTTTCCTGAGATGGTCATTAAGCAAGCTGTCAAGCACCTTGGCGATTGTAGTGGCAAGTGAGATGGGCCTGTAATTAGCGATATCTGACACGTCCCCTGTCCTATTTTTAACAATTGGAACGACTACAGTTTTCATCAGCTGCTCAGGTAAGTAAGCATGGCGCAAGCACAACGTAAAAAACATCGCCAAGATGCGCGGCAAATGTACACCCGCATATTTGAGATGTTCGATACTGAGACCATCGTATCCCGGAGACTTTCCCTTCTGCATATTTTTGATGACTTTGTCAACTTGTTTTGCGGAAAAATGTATGGTACTTTCTCCGACGGTAGTCTCAGTATCAGACACCTCCGCGGTCTTCTGAGTGAATGTATGTATGGAGGTGAACAGATCCTTAAAATTATTGGCAATATTCTTCCCATCACTCATGCCTCCAACACTCACAGGGACTCCAGGCTTTACACTTAGCTTGTTAGTATTTTTCCAGAAGCCCTTGAAGTCCTTAGCTGAATGGCTTGAGATATCAACAAGCGTACGAGCGATGAGCTGCACTTCGTTTCAACAGTATCGAGTTTGTTTAATTAGTTCAGTTGACTCGTAGAAAATTAATTTTAATGAACTCGTACAAAAATTATTGTTCACAATAGTGTTATAATCAAGCTTTTTAATCTCGTACCTTACTTAGGCCACTCAGCAAGCTTCGTGGCCTAAACACGGTACTCGACTAAAAAGCTCTCTATTATAACACGATTGTGAAAAATACTATTTATCCACATGTGAAGAAAGTAGACGTAGAACGTTAAAAGTACTATGACGTAGAACGTTAAATGTTTATTTTTGTTTTTTGTAGGTATATTTTATGACATATTTTTGTTTAATTTTTTTTTACTTTCTTTTTATTTACCTTTTTTTGTTTTTTTTTTTTACTTTTTTTTTACCCTTTTTCTTATTTTCCTCGCTGTAGTGAGGTGAAAAGATTTGTGTTATACACGGGTGAAAAGTTATTTTACGTCTCGTGTGTTGAAACACTCGCTACGCTCAGGATTCTATTTTTGAACCACTCGCTTCTCTCGTGGTCAATCATAGAATCCTTTCGCTAGCTCGTGTTTCAAATGAACACTCGCAGGTAAAATACAACTTTCCCCCCTTGTATAACAAATAACTATTACAGTTTTCGCAAAGGAATAAGGTGCAAAAGTGTAAACATATTTTTGGCGTCGACTGTACATTACTTACCCAGGGCGGTGAAACAAACAATGTCTCAGATCGCAGGTATTTGACGCCCGAGCCGAAGGCAAAGGCGATAAATATGCGATCTGAGGCTTTCTTTATTACCGCCCGTGGTAAGTACACAGTTTTACGTCTCTCCCTGGCCAGGAAGTAGGATTTTCTGGCCGTAAATCCAACTTACGCCCTGGGGTGACGTAAAATAATATACATTATAAACTTATTAATAACTACAAAAAATCTGTTGCGCAACTTCGTGGTGTCAGGTAACCGATCGCGAAAACACCGGAACTTGACTCCCTTTGGCCAAATTCTTCCTTAGTGAAGGTCGATAGGTGGTATGTTAGAACTCTGAACAAAAAGGAATTAAAAGAAAGAAGGAAAGGAGTTTTGTTTGTCCGGATGACATTGGTGTTTGTGAGAAAGGGGCGATTTCTTGATTCTGTACAACATTGCGATGTCTTTACGTTAGACATTTTTTAGGCAACCAAGACACATAGTGTCCGTTAAAACAGCGCACATGACCTATCACGGATATGTAGCATTCATCCTCAGATACGGGATTATAATGTGGGGAAATTTTGTAAAGGCTAATCTAGCATTTGTGGCACAAAAAAAATGTTCGAGTTATGTGTGGGGTAGGTGTCATGTAAGACTTCATTTTCGTAGTTAAACTTGCTGACTATACCTATATCTTCGAAGATCGAAGAAGAACAAAAAATATATATATAGTAACGTATGTTGTTGTACAGGGCGGCAACCGAAGCCGCGTGCGGCGCGAGCGCGAGCGAGAGCGCACGCGCCCCGCCTCCTTCCGCCTCGACGCGCGCGCCGAGGATGCCAGACCTGACGAGCCACAGGTAGCGTTTTAGATCCTAAACCGATTTTGATAAATGTGGTGTCAATCGCTTCGTAATTATGCTCCCTGGTGACACCTGCTACGTTTTGTTTGAAAAAAAGCGGTTTTTTTCTAGTTAGTTTTTTGTATTATTCGCTTTGCATGTAAAATTGTAATTGCTAAAATGAGTTTTAAGTACTACTTTGTATGTCATTGAATACGAAATAAAAGGACACAAGTTTCTAATTGAGATGGCTAGTAATAGTACATTGTTTAACAAGGGGCGTATGAGGAATATTGCAAACGAGAGTCTATCAGGAGCCCGACGCCGTAAGGCGGAGAGCTTTTGATGACTCGAGTTTGCAATATTCTTACGCCCGTGTTATACACAATGTTTTTCATCACATTTGCGAGGAAATAAATAACTACATGTTTTATACAAGCGCATCAATCAAATGTTGACGAAATTGACAACTTCACTTCTAGATCAATGCGAGTGGAGGGCGTGGAGCGTGGAGCTTCAATATTTCAACCAATCACAGAGCAGAATTCTTGCTGCCCAGATTTGCTTAACCAATCAGATCACACACAAGCTCATAACTCCCATGGTGCCATTATTTCCCGCGGGAACAATTTAGGCCATTGTCCTTCTGTATACAGGCAAGGAATAACACCATTTATGAGCAAGTGTGATGAAATAGTATTTTATGCAACTGTTTTATAAGAAGGGTCTTAAAACGCGAGTGGTGTGGGTTGCGATGCGAGCCTTGGCGAGCATCGCAATTAAAGACACCACGAGCGTTTTTAGACCAGTTATACACCGTTGCATACAATACTTTTTCTACGACAAATTTTTAATAAATACCTAGCAGACTACAGAATAGTTAAACTTTGCAGGCAGCAAGTTTTCTATTCGTACTTTTGCTACTCACGCAGTTTCTTCAGGAGTGCAGTTATTAATTTCCTCGACCAATAGTTTATCATCTTTCGTCTTTTCATTTTGAACTGTATTTTGGTGGGAAATCGAAAATGTGACAGTGCTTATGGTTTGTTTTGTTTTTAATTTGTTTGCACTTGCCATCCGAACCAAACCTAATTCGGACCCGGACCGAATTCAAACTGTTTATTTTTATAATGAATACCAAGAATTTATAAAACATGTAAACACACAATAGATGATGATTTATTATTATTGTAGTAAATAATTTATAATATACAAATGTTAAATCGTAAATAAATACTTTTATTTCGAAATATTTGTTTATGAAGTTGGCACCACTGCGACATAGCGGCCGTTTAAAAAAAGTTAAACAATGCTTTTATGAAAAATGTATGAACCAAAAAAGTACGCTAAACAGTGCGTTTTTGGGCCATATAGCATAGAGTTTTTCGACGACTTATTAGTGGTGTCATTGTATTTGAGCTACAGAGAGCATTATATTTGAGGAGTAGAAAAAAGTAATAAATGACGTATTGTAGGGCTCCACGGGCAGCGGGTGGGAAGGCGCCTGGCGGGAACAGCCGAGGCGCTCTGCCAGCTCTAAGGTAATTACATAACATATTTTTCACCTCACTAGCTCGGAAAGCCCTTTTTGTATGTTTGATAACTATTGAGAAAATCGCTTTTTATCCACATGTGAAGAAAGAGTTTTGACATTTGAACGCAGATTAAGTGTCATGTGACAGCTAACAAAAGGTAAAACGTTAAAAGTACAAAATGTTGTGTCTTGTTTAAGTTTTTTTATTTTTTTTGTCTTACCCTTTTTCTTATTTTCCTCGCTGTAGCGAGGTGAAAAGTTTTGTTTTATACACGGGTGAAAAGTTATTTTACGTCTCGTGTGTTGAAACACTCGCTACGCTCAGGATTCTATTTTTGAACCACTCGCTTCGCTTGTGGTCAATCGTAGAATCCTTTCGCTAGCTCGTGTTTCAAATGAACACTCGCAGGTAAAATACAACTTTCCCCCCTTGTATAACAAATAACTTTTTCGGATTCCTTATTTTAGAATTAATCAACAAAATTTTCGATTGCAATTTAGTATTTTTTTGTACTCGACGATTAAAATATGTGTATTAAGATTTCATAGAGAATACTGCAACGTCACTCTTTTCATAGTTGTAGTCCATGTTACTGTCAAAACAATTGAAATAACTACTTTTCGATACGCTCCAGACAACTAAAATAAATTCGACCAATCACGTGGCTGCTTTACTGAACTGTAATGAATTGGACCAATAGAATCGCTTTGATGTCGTACGCTCGTTGATGTCTTTTAAGATATCAACAAGCGTACGAGCGATGAGCTGCACTTCGTTTCAACAGTATCGAGTTTGTTTAATTAGTTCAGTTGACTCGTAGAAAATTAATTTTAATGAACTCGTACAAAAAGTATTGTTCACAATAGTGTTATAATCAAGCTTTTTAATCTCGTACCTTACTTAGGCCACTCAGCAAGCTTCGTGGCCTAAACACGGTACTCGACTAAAAAGCTCTCTATTATAACACGATTGTGAAAAATACTATTAAAGATCATCGAGTGCCACGGTGGCATATTACCTAATGCACAGAAAGCCTAAAACATATAGCCAAAAATACAGACGAACATTACGAGCGTGAGAAGTGAAAACAAAATTATACACGTTAAATAAGGAATTGCATCTTCTATTCGTCATAACAACAAATAGCGACCCGTTTAAAAAAAAAACATACATTTACGTAACCCAATGTGAAACTAAAATATTAATCAGTCATTAAATTTTCCCTTAAGGTGAATATTGACCAGAGATGTGTGTGTCAGTGGGACTTCTAGGAGCAATGCCTAGCTAAGCAACTTTTCAAATCTCAAATTTTTGACGCAATGTTTCTGTCGCGCTGTTGTGAGCGGTGAGAGCTGCCTATGCGATAAGGACAATTGCAGCTCGAACTAAAATTCCCACGCAAAAAACTCAAAAATCGAAGTTTTGCTCTCGACTGTTTCCTCCTCCAAAACGCAACCAATCATAATAACATTTTGGAAACTGCAAGAGGAAGAAATAAGCTACGCCGCTATGTTTTGTTTTTTTGGATATTTGTTGTTAGTTTTGTATACGGCGTCTTTTTTTGCAGCCAATTCAATTAAGCCGTTTTTGCGATTTTTGAGATGCTGTAAGTTTCTTTAAAATAAAAAGATCCAAAAAATCGAAACATAGCGGCATAGATATTGATGATATTGACCTTATTTGAAAAAAACATTGCTCTAGGTTCAAAAACCAGAGAGGAAACAGCCGAGAGCGTTTGTATGGGAAAATTGCAGATAGGCATTCCTCTTAAACGCTGACAGTGGCGGCGCAGTCTTGGCTGCCCTAGTGTGTAGTACCAGCCGCCCTTTTCTCAGTTCCCATTACTTAGGTACTTAGGATTTTTGCCACGACTAGCCGCTAATATTTGACCGCTCTAGGAGGCCCCTAGGTCTTAAGGCAACTCCGTCACTGAAGGCTGATGAAAGTAACATTTCCACAGACGGCGGCTCCGCGTCGCTCCGCAGAGTCGTCCCTGGAAGAGCTAGCACCGCACGGACTCTCGGACGTGTCGCTGCCAGACTGCAAGATCCTCGCCAACAGGCACGCCAGGCAAGACAGGGACTTGCAAAGGTAGGGACTTACACAGTACCATCTACCTCCGTTACACATAACACACAGACCGGGATGGTCCTACAGTTAACAGCAGGAATATTTAATCAAGAATAACACCCTCAAAATAAACTGCATCATCATCATCACATCATCTCACACAGCCGTCTTGGCTTTGAAGGTAGCTATTTCAGGGCATTGGCCCTCTGGTGGCGGATTTCTTCTCATCCCGTGACAACGGGCCGGTCTTCGGGCGGCTTCATTGGCCAGTCTTGGCTTGATGCTTCGTTGGCCTATCAGCGGCTTCGGGGTCGCGTTGACCAGTCTTGGCTTGATGCTTCGTTGGCCTATCAGCGGCTTCGGGGTCGCGTTGACCAGTCTTGGCTTGATGCTTCGTTGGCCTATCAGCGGCTTCGGGGTCGCGTTGACCAGTCTTGGCTTGATGCTTCGTTGGCCTATCAGCGGCTTCGGGGTCGCGTTGACCAGTCTTGGCTTGATGCTTCGTTGGCCTATCAGCGGCTTCGGGGTCGCGTTGACCAGTCTTGGCTTGATGCTTCGTTGGCCTATCAGCGGCTTCGGGGTCGCGTTGACCAGTCCTGGCTTGATGCTTCGTTGGCCTATCAGCGGCTTCGGGGTCGCGTTGACCAGTCTTGGCTTGATGCTTCGTTGGCCTATCAGCGGCTTCGGGGTCGCGTTGACCAGTTTTGGCTTGATGCTTCGTTGGCCTATCAGCGGCTTCGGGGTCGCGTTGACCAGTCTTGGCTTGATGCTTCGTTGGCCTATCAGCGGCTTCGGGGTCGCGTTGACCAGTCTTGGCTTGATGCTTCGTTGGCCTATCAGCGGCTTCGGGGTCGCGTTGACCAGTATTGGCTTGATGCTTCGTTGGCCTATCAGCGGCTTCGGGGTCGCGTTGACCAGTTTTGGCTTGATGCTTCGTTGGCCTATCAGCGGTTTCGGGGTCGCGTTGGCCAGTCTTGGCTTGATGCTTCGTTGGCCTATCAGCGGCTTCGGGGTCGCGTTGGCCAGTCTTGGCTTGATGCTTCGTTGGCCTATCAGCGGCTTCGGGGTCGCGTTGGCCAGTCTTGGCCTGATGCTTCGTTGGCCTATCAGCGGCTTCGGGGTCGCGTTGGCCAGTCTTGGCTTGATGCTTCGTTGGCCTATCAGCGGCTTCGGGGTCGCGTTGGCCAGTCTTGGCTTGATGCTTCGTTGGCCTATCAGCGGCTTCGGGGTCGCGTTGGCCAGTCTTGGCTTTTTTACCTGGGCGTTAGTTAGTTATACTGGGCGTTTTCCGCAAGTCGACATCCATTGTGCCTATTTTGCGTGAAACGGCGGTGTGGCGCTACTCTAACCACCCCAGCTCGTCTAGAAAGTTGGTGAGTGCCTTGGTGTTGCTGACTGCGACCCGTAGTGTGTCTGGAGAGCCTAGGTGCTTTATTCTGTATACTTCTACCTGCTTGCAGTCCAGTGGAATATGTTAAGTCGTTTCTTCTGCCTCCATGCACGCTCTGCACATGGGGCTTTCTGTTATACCCAAGTTATAGAGGTGTATGTTCAAGGTATTATGTCCTGTTATTATTCCCACTACACACTCTTTGGGGGAGGCCTATGTCCAGCAGTGGACGTCTTTCGGATCTAATGATGATGATACATTATCTTTCCAGATACTTCCTCAACGAGGGCACATCTAAAGACCTATCCAAACTCAGCAAAGAGATACGTCACGAGCGAGAGAGCTACCGCGAACTCACCGGACGATACATAGAGAAACCTGATGCGATACCTTTGAAAGAAACCCACTACTCCGACCTATCTAACAAGGAATCCATACTGAAGAAGGAAGCTAAAAAGGATCCTAAGAACAAAGATATAAAGACTAAAATTAAGCGGTCGGATTCGGGGCGGAGCGAGTTGAAAATGAACGTCAGTGTTGGTAGTAAGGTTTGTAAAATATTTTTCAACACACCTGCTCGTAAAGTAGGTCTTATTACAGCGTATTTACACTGATAATGCAGAATATTACCCATGCCGTGCCTTTTACATTACATTATCGCACTAGTGCCTTTTCATTACATATCTTTTTAAATATTAGCAAAATAATGCAGAATATTACCCATGCCGTGACTTTTACATTACATTATCGCACTAGTGCCTTTTCATTACATATCTTTTAACATTTAAAATTTTTTTTTTCCTCGCAAATGTGTTGAAAAACGTCGTATGAAACACGTGAGCATTAGTCATTACACTTCTCGTCTCCATTAAGCCTTCGCCTTCGGCTCAGGCTTAAAAACCGGCTCGAGTGTAATGACCAACGTAGCACACTTGTATCATAATGTACTATTATATTGAATTAATTGTATGATCAAAATCAAAATCAATTATTTATTATGCAAATAGGCCACAAGGGCAAATGGTATTTTTCAACACACCTGCTCGTAAAGTAGGTCTTATTGCAGCGTATTTACACTGATAATGCAGAATATTACCCATGCCGTGCCTTTTACATTACATTATCGCACTAGTGCCTTTTCATTACATATCTTTTTAAATATTAGCAAAATAATGCAGAATATTACCCATGCCGTGACTTTTACATTACATTATCGCACTAGTGCCTTTTCATTACATATCTTTTAACATTTTCATTTTTTATTTTATTTTTTTTCCTCGCAAATGTGTTGAAAAACGTCGTATGAAACACGTGAGCATTGGTCATTACACTTCTCGTCTCCATTAAGCCTTCGCCTTCGGCTCAGGCTTAAAAACCGACTCGAGTGTAATGACCAACATAGCACACTTGTATCATAATGTACTATTACAATATAATAATCATTTAACCCTTAAATGCATAATGATGTAATTGATGTATATCTACATCGTATATTTTGATGGCTCTTGTGAGAATGACATTTATTACTTTTAAATGTGACATTTACATGCTAGATTCTGACGCATCCACAAACTTGACAGTAATTTTTTATAGTGTCATAATTTTATTCTTTGGCGCGTCACTACAATGGTCGCCATGAATTTTGCAAAAAATCATGCATTTAAGGGTTAAAAATTGCAGATTTTAATCAATAAGTAAACAGTTAACAAACTAAATGTCACTGAATGAAATCAAAACAATACAAAATTGCAAAATAGTATTCATTACATTCGATATAATAATATTATGTATTCTTATGGGTCAATGATACTCAAAATAGGGTAAATCGGTAGTAGTTGGCCACCGTTCAATAACTGGCCACCTCGTACTAAAAATGAACTCTATTCACCTGTAATAGAACTCATTTTAGTATAAGTTTTCAATTACTGGCCACCCTTCAATAACTGGCCACGTCATACTAAATTAAATTGTGTTTGTTGGGGAACAGAGTTCATTTTTAGTATGAGGGGGCCTATTGAAGGGTGGTCAGCTACTGGCGATTTACCCAAAATGTTTTTTTGCCCGACTACGGCAGAGTCGAAAGGAAGGTATATGTTTTTAGCAGTATATATGTGTATTTGTGTATGTTCCACAGTAGTGTTTTAAATACTGAACCGATTTTGATAAATGGGGTATCAATCGATTGGAAATTATACTCCGGGTAACATAGGCTACCATTTGTATGAAAAAGAAAAATATGATGGCTGTCACATACAAATAAATAAGTGACTGACTTTGAAAAAAATCTTTTGCTATCATAGCGTGTGGGGGATCAAATGAAAGAGGACAAATTTTCGAGTTCAAATATCGTCGGGTGACAACCAAAACTCATTAACTAACAAATACCTACTTAAATCAAAGGTCGTATCCAGGGACTGCATAACCGAAAAATACCGGTATTCTATTTTAACGGTATGACGTCATATCGGTTGTCAAATAGCGGTTTCGGTAGCGGAACCTTTATATTTCGCTACCGAAATATAACGGTACCTTTATTTTTTCTGGTACCGTAACCGCTATTTAAAGGTACCGATATATCGACTTTGGCCTGGTGTTATTGCCAAACCGCCGGCAAAGGCTCTGCCGCTTTGTATTTTTGTCTTTAAATGTTTAGTAGCCAATGCTTCCTCTGTAGAGTGCCAGCTTGCTTACTTTTCTCGATAACCTTTATAATACCGGTAATATAAAGGTTACGGTATCGTTTAAAACTGATACCGCTAACCGTTATTACAAAACAGTTACAGTACCGTTATGTTCGCGCGGCGCGCATAACCTTTATGACATAACGGTACCGTAATGGAATACCGGTTTCATACCCGTATAACCGTTACCGAAATCAGTCCCTGGTCGTATCTCGATATCGACTACATACCGAGATACGAGGTTTTGAAGAGCAGTGACAGTTTTGGTAGTGACTTTTGGTTGTCACCCGACGAATATATAAAAATATTATTCATAGTTACTTTTGCGTAGTTGATTGTAAACATACCCGGAACTCAGTTCCCGTAATGCTTTCAATTGGTGTGTTATGGACCACCATAGTTATAGGTAACTAGTTAAGGGCCCCTAGGGGCCCAACTTAAAAAGTCATATTACTAAAAAAAAAAAAAAAACTTTTACATAGTCGGGATATAGCTTTTTAAACTTTTTATGCTTGCTTTAAGGTGTTGATTGTGGAGCCGCTCGGAGTATACGATTGTATAAACCTGGGGAGGAGGATAGATGTGCAGTGGCCCTCGGAGGGGCAGCGGGAGAGGGGGGGGAGGAACTACTGGGGCAGCTGGGTGCCCATGCCGGGGATGGATGGATTGGTGAGTTTTTAACGTTAAATGATACATAACTATTCTCTTTTTTATAGCTAGATACAAATCTGCCAAACCAATTTTATTTTTTCTGTTTTAATTGGGTCAATCAACTTTTTCTTGTTGTTATTCTGTCCCGGTAAGCCAAGGGACAACAGTGACAGACTTTCTTATAAAAAATACTATAAACTGGACTCCTATCATGCTAAGGAGATGCGCCACCATGGAAAGGGTTTACCAATATAACAAAAACACGTGTTTAGTGGATTTAAACCCCATAAAATAATAGTTTTAAAGAGTGACCCAGGAGACGTAACCATGGCAACGAGCAACAAGAAGAAGTTGATTGACCCAAATACGTACGAAGCTTTGATTGTTTTCCTAAATTCTTAATCATGTTAATAAATTAATGTAATGGGGAATGGATGAAAAATTTTGAAATGCCTGATATTTTTTTGGTGATAGGAATAACTTTCCTTAGCACCAGAAGAAAATTGCAGACTTTTCAGATGCGTCAATTGTTTTTGAAAAATATAAACAGTTTCCTCACTTACGTTTTGGGTTTAGGACGGCGAATGAGACACTTTGCTTGATCCGTCTCATATTACATAAAAATATCATCAAAAATCCGTGGTAACTTGACACTGGCAATGATATTAACAGCTGCAGCAGCTATATTTGTCATTGCCAGGGTCAGATATTTAAAATATTCTTTGTAATTTGACACGTATCAAGGAAAGTGTCTCATTCGCCGTCCTAACCCCAAAACGTAAGTGAGGAAACTGTTTATATTTTTCAAAAATAATTGACGCAGAAAAGTCTGCAACTTTTTTCTGGTGATAAGGAAGGTTATTCCTATCACCAAAAAAAAAATCAGGCACTTCTAAAATTTTCATCCATTCCCCATTGAATTATGATTAATAAAATTATCATATTTCAAGTACTTTAACACTTTAACTGCCCAGGAACCTGCCTAGCGGGCGCCTACGCCGTAGTCGCTTTCCGCTACATACGGGAAACCCACGGGATCGGCTACGAGCGTATCACGTAGCGATTCTTAACAGTGACTGTGTTAATTGCGGTCTCCACCCGCTAAAATTAAAAACTCCCCCCCCGCCCCAACGTGATCTTTTGTGATTTTTTCCTGACCCCCCCCCCCCCCTATCGAAGCCCTAAGAACAACAAAAAAAATACTATGACTAAATTCCTCCTCCTAGCGTTATTCCCGGTTGTGCCCCTAAAGGAGCCCGGGGTCCGCTTTGACAACTAATCCCAAGATTTGACATAGGCACTAGTTTTTACGAAAGTGACTGCCATCTTCCAACCCAGATGGAGAACTAGACCTTATTGGGATTAGACCGGTTTCCTCACGATGTTTTCCTTCACCGAAAAGGTAACGGTAAATATTCCGTACATAAGTTCCGAAAAACTCATTGGTACGAGCCGGGATTCGAACCCACGACCGCCGCTTGACAGCCGCATGCCTGAACCACTAGGTAGCCTAATTATTATATTTAAAACCTAAAGCAAACGTAAACTAAATCGTTTGTTCCCAGGTGGTGCACAAATGGACCCCGAACCACCGCGACCCCAAACTGCGGTCCCACGTCGACAAAAGCATCCTACTGATACAAATTGACGACAAATTTGTACCCATAGCGGAGAACTGCGTTCAAGACCTGGGCGACGAGGTGTAAGCTAAGATGAACCTTATTGCATTGTATTAAGACTTAAAATCACCATTAAAAGTATCGCTCTCATCCAGATAGACGACAAAATCGTGTTCGAAAACTGGATCAAGAGGTGTAAGCGAATATGAACCTTGTAACGTGGTGATAAGACTCAAAACTCCGTTCCCACGTCGACAAGAGCAATCTATTACAAATTGATGACAAATTTGTGCCCATAGAGGAAAACTGCGTTCAAGACCTGGGCGACGAGGTGTAAGCGAAAATGAACCTTATTGCGTTGTTATACGACTTTAAATCAGCATCAGAAGATCGTCGTTATCCAGATATACGACGAATTCGTGCTGAGAGTGAACGAATATGAACCTTTTTGCGTTGTGATAAGACTCAAACTTAGTTCCCACGTCGAAAAAAGCATCCTTCGCATGAAATTTGACGACAAACCTGCGGTGAAAATGTGTGAGCTGATATGGACCTTATTGCGTGGTAATAAGACTTAAAGTTGCAGAATGTTATAGTCAAACAAATGTACCTTATTACGTGGTAATAAGACTTAAAGTTGCAGAATGTATAGTTAAACAAATTAACTTAGACAAATGAATTACTGTGAACCATTTTGTTCTATGATCTAAAACAAAATTCCGATCTTATGTTACGGTGTCAGCATTTGATATTGTGAAAAACTTACGTATCCTTATTCATAAACAATAATTAAATTAGTTTCTCTTTATATGTCACTTTTACATTTATGTTTGACGAAAGTGACAGGACACATTTTAGTTGACAGAAGTTTGTAGTTTTATGAATAACTGGGTTAAGAAATAATCTATTGCATTTAGTACACAACATATATTGTGTGCTGCATGCGGACATCATGTGCAGATAAGTAGATTAGTATCGACGTATGAAATGATCCGATTAAGATCTGTCTATAGTTGAAATTCTTTACGATATATTCCTAGCAAAATAATTCGTTCAAAAATCGACCTTAACCCTTGGCAACCAGATATCAAAAATTTGTTACGTAAATCTCATTAAAAAATGATTGAACCTTATTATTACGTATATTTTATCGGCCTCCGTAGCCCAGTTGGTAGTGACCCTGCCTACGAAGCTGGAGGTCCCGGGTTCGAATCCCGGTCGGGGCATTTATTTGTGTGTTTATCACGAATATTTGTTCCTGAGTTATGGATGTTATATATGTATATAAGTATCTATATGTATTTATCTATTATATATATCGTCGCCTAGTACCCACAACACAAGCCTTATTGAGCTTACCGTGGGCCTAGGTTGATTTGTGTAAGATTGTTCCGTAATATTTATTTATTTATAAACCTTTAAAAAATGATGTGAACCTTATTGAGAACGCGTAAGACTTAATTTTGTGATCTTATAGCTATGTTTCTTAAATGGCTAAAAACTAACAAATAACTTATTTAGTAAATGAGGATGCCATGAAACTATGCACGGTAATATAGTACCTATTCGTTCCTTCATTAATAAATAATAAATAAATAAATATTTGCGGACAATCTTACACAAATCGACCTAGTCCCAAACTAAGCATAGCTTGTACTATGGGTACTAGACGACGATATAGATACTTATATAGATAAATAAATACTTAAATACATAGAAAACATCCATGACTCAGGAACAAATATTCGTGCTCATCACACAAATAAATGCCCTTACCGGGATTCGAACCCGGGACCTCCGGCTTCGTAGGCAGGATCACTACCAACTAGGCTAAAGCGGTTATGATTTAATATGCAATGTACTATAATCTATTTGAATATTTCAAGGTTATGTGTTGGAGCTAATTTCAGCATTTAATTGTCACAATAATGCATCAATCAAATTATTTTTTTTGTTTTTCTGTCCCGTTTAGGTAGGAGACAACATGATAGTTTAGAAAAAAATAATAAATGGACTTCTAGAGTGCTTAGAAGATGGCCCAAAAATGGTTTTAAAATATCAACAAAATCCTTCCTTTGCTTAAAAAGTGATCCAGGAGACGTCTCCATGGCAACTAGCGACAGAAAAAATTGATTGTCCCAAATACGAGTATGACATTCGCTTGTAATAATGGCAATATCGCCTGTAATGACGATCGGTTTGGCAATTAGATAATAACTACTACTTAAAAAAGTTGAAAAACCTCCGACATTTTCATTTCAAAGTTCAATATCTCAAAAACGGCTAATCCGATTTTGTTGAAACGTAGCTGAGAACCACCTCGATCACGTCAGCTTTCGGATAAAAAAACCCGCATTCAAATCGGTCCATTCGTTTAGGAGCTACGACGCACACACGGACAGACAAACACACAGACACGTCAAATGTATAACACCCCTCTTATTCCGTCGGGGGTTAAAAAAGTGAAGTTATGATGATATCCAACATATACAGGATTGATTTTAATTGGTTTTCATCACACTTGCTCATAAATGGTGTTATTCCTTGCCTGTATACAGAAGAACAGTGGCCTAAATTGTTCCCGCGGGAAATAATGGTCCCAAGGGAAGTAATGAGCTTGTGTGTGATCTGATTAGTTAAGCAAATCTGGACGGCAAGAATTCTGCTCTGTGATTGGTTGGAAAAAAATCGAGCAGGACATGCCCTGCAAGAACCACATGCTTCATGCTCTGTGATTGGTTGAAATATTGAAGCTCCGCCCTCCACTCGCACCGATCTAGAAGTGAAGTTGTCAATTTCGTCAACATTTGATTGGTGCGCTTGTATAAAACATAGGTTTTTCTGTCTTTTGTAGTTATTTATTTCCTCGCATTGATGAAAAACATTGTGTATAACACGGGCGTAAGAATATTGCAAACTCGAGTCATCAAAAGCCCTCCTCATACGCCCCTTGTTAAACAATGTACTATTAAAACATTACATATTGATTCAATGTTAATTATCAAAAGAAATTTAAAATAGCTTAGCGTAATCCAATATAATAGATTAATAGACCATCTAGAATTTAATTTGCACGCCTAGCACACGGGATAGACTATCCGTCCCTTTCTAATGAGAACACTTGGAAAGAGACGGGTAGTTCATATCGCATGGATCCGTGCTAGCCGTGGTGATGTTCAGCTTATGCAAATATAATAATAGTGAATCTACAGTACCTATTTCGAACGATAAGTATTAATATTTAGTAAATTTGTCTCTTTAAATAATATATGAACACTAATAAAGTAAGTAAAAACGAGGTTTGGTTGGGAATACCAGGATAATGTTTTAAAATTAAATATATTTACACAATTATTACACCAAGGAAATTTAAAAGATAAAAAAATACAACATCGATTGTGCTCCAAGTATTAGAATTACCCATCTCAATTAGATATAGCATGATATGGCGATTTCCCACTATATTGACTAATAAAATGAAAATAAATTGGTTCAGGCCAAAATGTTGGTCACGTGACACAACCAATCAGTCGTGTCACAGCGGAATGAACTTAACTGAGGACATTAGTTGTGGGATTAAAATGTGTTATGGTATATTTTTTGCTAACTGTACATAAATGTGATCTACATTTGTGTTTAAGGGTCAATCAACTTTTTCTTGTTGTTATTCTGTCCCGGTAAGCCAAGAGACAACAGTAACAGACTTTCTTATAAAAAATATTATAAAGTGGACACCTATCATGCTAAGGAGATGCGCCACTATGGAATGGGTTTACCAATATGACAAACACGTGTTTAGTGGATTTAAACCCCATAAAATAATATGTTTAAAGAGTGACCCAGGAGACGTAACCATGGCAACGAGCAACAAGAAATAGTTGATTGACCCTTAACCCGAATAAATGTCGCGATTTCATGAATACACGCTCAATTTGCGTCACAATGGAAACTTTTCCGTTGTGCGATGCCCAATATTTTGAACTGAAAATTGATGGATGATCAATAATATGTCGGTTATAGATCATCGGATAGGCTAACTACGTCAATATTTGCTTAAAGTAACCAAATCAATAGGGAACATTACGCAAAACTCTTCGTAGGTGGCGACACTAGCAGCGTTGACATTGTATCTCGTTCGCACTTGCGGTATTGTCTATGCAAGCATCCTTGTCACTCATTTGACAATCCATTTTGCATGTGTGTGTGAATCCCTATATTTCTATACTGGTTTACTGTTAGTGGTAGTGCTGCCTCTGGCGGCAGAACATTGCAGTAATGTTCCCTATTGGTTCAGGATTTGTATAATAGCAAAATATAGCGCACTGTAATATAGTATGTTCATAAACTCTCTAATATTACATAAAGTTGTGCGTTGCCGAATTATATTCGGTTTTGTATATAAGAACAAATGCTTCATTATAATGTGCCTCACATGTTAATGTAAATACACTGTATATTATGTAAAAAGTATGTAAACATTTGTATATTAATCGCTTTAATATATGAAAAACCCTGTACCCCATTATTTTGTAAGTAGATTTTTTATTTTTGTTATTTTTTTTAACTTCGCTCCCTTACTGAAAATTTCCTTTGACGCCAAATAATGCGTGTGTATTTATTGTATTTATTATAGGGTTATGTGTTGAGAATGCGTGCACATGGAAAAAAACACAATTCATTGCATTTTCAATAATTCGTGTACCCAATTAGCGTGAGCTGTTAAATAAAAATTAAGTCAGTGTCAGTTTTGTGACGAAAGTTAAGTTCAAATGTTGTTTCACATTTAAATGACGTGTATATGCATATCATTTGTAAATTGAAAAGAAAAAGTAAATTTTTATACAAATTGAATACTTAATTGTCGTCACAAAACTGACAATGAGTTAATTTTTGTTTAACAACTCACGCTAATTGGGTACACGAATTATTGAAAATGCCCATAAACGAGTTGTCCGAAAACTGGCTGCTTAACATATTCTTAACACAGTCGCTGGCAGGAACCCTAGCAATGTGTTAAGAGCACTCAGCCTTGTAAGCGCCTACGTCGTAGGTCAGATTTGTCAGATTTTAGGTTCGCGTCTTTTCGGTGGACATTGCCAAAGTTACGGGCTATAAAGCCTAATTTTAGGTTGAACTCTTAATCCGCATAAACGGCGTTGTCTTTTCTATAATTATATATGATAAAAAATTAGCAGGAAATCCACAGGATCAGCCACGAGCGTTACTTGGCAGAGAATTATTGTAAAAAAAATCGTATCGTCAAAATAGTACTTTCACTAAATCCTTCATTTTGCATTTGTTTTATAAGACGGTGGCAAACAAGGTTACGGCTCGATTCTATGTTCATTCGTGACTCTTGACATATTTCACCAACATGACAATTCATTATCATCATCATGTCAGCCGAAAGACGTCCACTGCTGGACATAGGCCTCCCCCAAAAAGTGCCACAAAGGGTTTTGCTCATCCAGCGGACTCCCGCGTTTAACCAGGCCATCAATCTACCTTGACAATTGTCAATTGTCACCTGATAATGACAAATATATGTATACTAGCTTCTGCCCGCGACTCCGTCCGCATGGAACTCGTTTATATCGTAGCTCCATACAAACTTTCGCCCCCCATTTCAACTCCTTAGGGGATGATTTCCGGAATAAAAACTATCCTATGTCCTTCCCCGGGACTCAAACTATCTCTATCAAATTTAATCTCAATTGGTTCAGAGGTTTAAGCGTGAAGAGTTAACAGACAGACAGACACACTTTCGCATTTATAATCAATGATGTAATATAAAAAAGTGGTAGATACTCGTACGTTGTCTACACGAAATGTGTGTTTAAAAATGGCCACCACATTCTGACAGTATTCGTTTCCATTGACGACGCGAAACTATGGCAAGCCGTGTCAGTTTACCAGGTTTTAGTGTGCCACTTTTGGAGCGCTTATAACATATCTACCTATATTTTTTCGACTTCAAAAAAGGAGGAGGTTCTCAAATCGTCTGTATATATTTTTTTTGTTTTTTTATGTGTGTATGTTACGCGATAACTCCGTAATTTATGAACCGATTTGAAAAAATATTTCTTTGTTTGAAAGCCAGATTGGTCCCGTTGTCACCAAAATCCAGTTCTGATGATGGGATCCTGGAGAAATCGAGGGAACTCTTCAAATTTTACAGGCAAACTTGGAGCTATTTGGCTACTGATTTAAAGTCGGTTAAAACTTTGTTTTGAAAGTCAATTATATCATTGTTTATAATATTAATATTAGTATGAATTAGTATGGATTGCTGGCTTGACGAGGGAATGTGATTGATGGACAACATTGTTACTTATTGACCAAGGACTGCATAACCGAAAAATACCGGTATTTTATTTTAACGGTATGACGTCATATCGGTTGTCAAATAGCGGTTTCGGTAGCGGAACCTTTATATTTCGCTACCGAAATATAACGGTACCTTTATTTTTTCCGGTACCGTAACCGCTATTTAAAGGTACCGATATATCGACTTTGGCCTGGTGTTATTGCCAAACCGCCGGCAAAGGCTCTGCCGCTTTGTATTTTTGTGTTTAAATGTTTAGTAGCCAATGCTTCCTCTGTAGAGTGCCAGCTTGCTTACTTTTCTCGATAACCTTTATAATACCGGTATTATAAAGGTTACGGTATCGTTTAAAACTGATACCGCTAACCGTTATTTCAAAACGGTTACGGCACCGTTATGTTCGCGCGGCGCGCTTAACCTTTGTGACATAACTGTACCGTAATGGAATACCGGTTTCATACCGGTATAACCGTAACCGAAATCAGTACCTGTTATTGACACGGCACATCAAAAATTGTCCAATGTTATAGTTAGTTGCCATATCTGACAACTCGTTTAATAGCCTGTGCGTCGTTTGTTGTCTATGATTGTGATGTATATTTGTATATCTATGTATTGTTTATAGTATTTATAGAATAAGTACGGCGCGTTGAGTTTATCGAATTTACGTGAGAATAAATTATTGAAGTTAAATACGTAAGTATCCTCATTCATCTTCCTTTCTATGCGCGGTTCAACGTCGATTTGACTCATGCATCACTGCCGATAGTCCGTTCGTGAATATTCTTTACTTCATCATCATATCAGGCGAAAGACGTTCACTGCTGGACATCGGCCTCCCCCAAAGAGTGCCACAATGACCGGTCCTGCGCCACCCGCATCCAGCGGACTCCCGCGACCTTTACCAGGCCCCTATCTCACCATCTTGACAATTGTCACCTGACACTGACAATTCGCCATTCATTGCTTGTTCTAGAAGTTAAGGTGGTCGCTAGGTTACCTGTGGAACCAGCGGTGAAATAGGGGCCAGGTTATCAGTCCACCTTATGGCGGGGTGTACCCTAGCTTGAGCGTGGCGAGGTCAAATATTATATAAGAAACACCTTGTTGACATTCACTACAATAAGGTGTCAAGTAATTTTTGAGTGCGTCAATGTCAATACTGTAGAAATTTCTGGCCGACTGTACTAAAAGTTTTGATACTCACGGATGGGGACCACGCGTATATGATTATATATTCTCAAGTTGCCTTAATATATTTTAGACTGATTTTTTATATTCGTGAGCGAAACATATGAATAACTAGGTAATATTGAAATTACTTGCAGTGAACACTTGTAACAATCCTTTCAAATATCGACTTTAAAGTCTTAGTAAGAGGTTCATTCGTACAAATGTCTACCTTATGTTCTAAACAAGAAGGATCAAACTGCAGTGTTTATTACAAATGACTTCAACTATAAAGTAAATCGCTCTGATTATTAATGTTAAGGATATCAGTGTACTTACGTTGGGTTTAAGGCGGTCTCACATAGTTCTCAATACCATTTCATTATGTGATTTTAACCGTGTGTTGTTACCCTTATGTTAAGACGTGCTCACACTGGATAATACGAGGGAATTGTTGTTAAACGAGTGACTGGCAATTATCTGTAGGTTTAATAGTTAGGTATGCCAAATGTGTAAACTGAATTAAGCTATGTTTCATCACTAGGAGTGGGACCCATGATAGCTCAGTTGTCAATAGCATTGCACTCTATACAAAGGTCGTGGGGTCAATTCCGCTCGTGGCGGACAACTTTTAAAATGTTCGCTTTGAAAATTCCGCTATTTTGCTATGGATTAACCATCACTGTATTTACACTGTAATTGTACACTACATGGACTCAAGATATGACGTAAAACGTAAATATGTAACTAATACATTTGGGTCAATCAACTTTTTCTTGTTGTTATTCTGTCCCGGTAAGCCAAGAGACAACAGTAACAGACTTTCTTATAAAAAATATTATAAAGTGGACACCTATCATGCTAAGGAGATGCGCCACTATGGAATGGGTTTACCAATATGACAAAAACACGTGTTTAGTGGATTTAAACCCCATAAAATAATATTTTTAAAGAGTGACCCAGGAGACGTAACCATGGCAACGAGCAACAAGAAATAGTTGATTGACCCATTTATATAACACACCAGTAATTTGTCGGTTTTATTTATTTCTGGGTTGTTCTCGTATCCCGCACCAGCTATGATTATTTTCTGTTTGGCCTAAAAGGTTGACTGGTAGAGAATGCCTTAAGGCATTAAGTTCACCTTTTGTATTATTTTGTAACTTCTTACTGTGCAATAAAGTTTAAATAAATAAATAATAATATGTTGTCCTCTCATATTAACCTGTGTGACCATGTCTTTGTTTGGGATAATGTGGAATGGATGAAAATTTCAGGAGTGCCTGATTATTTTTTTGGTGATAGGAATAACCTTCCTTAGAAGACCGAACCATTTCATATTACAAAAAATATTTTAAATATCTGACCCTGGCAATGACAAATATAGCTGCTGCAGCTGTCAATATCATTGCCAGTGTCAAGTTACCACGGATTTTTTATTTATTTTCTTGTAATATGAGACGGATCAAGCAAAGTGTCTCATTCGCCGTCCTAAACCAAAAACGTAAGTGAGGAAATTGTTTATATTTTTCAAAAAAAAAATTGACGCTTCTGAAAAGTCTGCAACTTTTTTTTGGTGCTAAGGAAGGTTATTCCTATCACCAAAAAAATTATCAGGCACTTCTAAAATTTTCATCCATTCCCCATTGGAGACGGTCTCCAATACCAGAGAGGCAAGCACAACTTGCTGCGACGCGACAAGAGACTCCTCTCTTACTCACACTGTGCAAATAAGAAAGAGATAGATTCGTCTCGCGTCATGTCGGGGCGTCAGTTGTGCCCCACAGCTAGAAATTCACGATTTTTTTACATTAAATGTCAGACTATGGTTACACTAATGAAGAGTTTAGAAAAATCTACCTTGACCCTTCTCTCAAATCCGGGTTGTATTTCTTTTGGAGTTCATTGTGTGTGTAAATGCATTTGCTGTTAATTGTACATACACGTTTGATGCAATAACGATATATTTGCCCTTATTTATGTATAATCCTCGGGCATTCCATGAGGAATCTTTACTTGACGCGCTTAATAAAAAGAATAGCATGATGCGTTTGTGTCGGATATAACACACCCGTCCCTTACTATCAAGTATGTTAGTGTGAGTGGGACGTGTATTTTATATCCGAAACGCGATCATGCTACAGTAGAGTTTAAAAATATGGGTACATTCAACTTACTCATAAATAATTCGTCGGGTGACAAGCAAAAGTCACTACCAAAACTGTCACTGCTCTTCAAAACCTCGTATCTCGGTACGTAGTCGATATCGAGATACGACCTTTGATTTAAGTAGGTATTTGTTTGTTGTTGTAGTGAGTTTTGCTTGTCACCCGACGATATGTCCCATGGCTCTTATGTCAACAGATAAAGGTTTTGGTACATATTTATGAGAGGATTAAATCGTTGTTAGACTGTTAGATACCTAGGCTGAAATATCGTCATGTAATCAACTTTGTCGTGGGATACCCGCTTTAAAACTAGATCCATTTCATAACATGATCTCTTTCAAACATTGATGTCTTTCTAGATATCCTAGTTTTTGGTCTTGTTAATTGTTATTAAGGTCAGAAAACGTTGTTATATCTTCTCTTTATCGATTTAATTAGATATAGTTAGTCTTACTTTGCACAAACCCGTATGAAAATGTATTTATAAAAAATTATGTCAAAATCACCCATGTCTAATTCAACTGTAATAATTGGCTCATTTTCATTTGTCATAACCCTTTGAATGCCAAGAACGCCTAAAGGCGTTGCGTGTTGAGCCCTCGGTGCCATGGGCGAATATAGGTGTTATAATGATGGAAATTAGTGATTCCTAGAATAATTAAACCAGTTAATTGTTAGACGTTACGTAGGTATCTCATTCCGTCCACTAGCGTTTTCTGTCACTGAAACCCAATTCCATGTTCAGAAATGCGTACGGGCGTTTTTCAAAAAAAGTGTACAAAACTTTTTTTTTTTTAGAATTCAAAATTACTACTTACTCAGAATCGTTGATATTATCGATCCTCATACAAGAAAAAAAGTGTCCCAGATTTTACTATGTAATTTTTTTCTTCCAGTGCGTCACGATCTAATAAAAAAAGACTGCATACAAAAATGTGACGATCTGGAATGGAATATTTAGGACACCTTTTTTCTTGTATGAGGATCGATAGTATCAAAGATTCTGAGTTAGAAAAACAAAAAAAAAATTAATTTTGGGACTTTAGATCGTTCAACACGCAAATATTGTTTACTAGTGTGTTCATGACGTAGGTCTAAGCAGTGCTAATAAGGAATGTAATAAAAAAATCTAAAATGGGTTTAATATGAATGACGGGTGTGAATTTAGTAGCACTATATATCAGAGAGCGAGATGGCGCGAAAGTGGGCGCCATTTTAGATTGTATTATTTACTAATCATTTATTAGCGCGGCTTATGGACAACATTAAGTGTCTAGTACGCGTGGTTCTAGTACACTCAGCGTCAAATACTTTGTAGCAACCAAAGTAGTCAAATAGTTCGATACACCATACATATATTTAGTATGGCGTACCGAAATATTTGACCACTTTTGACTGCTACAGAGTATTTGACGCTGAGTGTACCCAGACATCATCAAATAGTAAAAATTTGTAGCAGTCTATGTCAAATATATCGTACAGCAAGACCCAAGTAATATGGCGCGCGGATTAAGCAATAATAGCCTTTCGGTCAACGAATTAAGCGCTTTGACGCGCGCCATATTACTTGGGCCTTGCTGTAACACACTGTAATAAAGATGTGTTGCGATAAATTTGTCTACTTTGGCTGGTATTCTTAATGCTGACTGTTCTTTGTGGAGTGAACGATCAAAAAATGGTCGGCAGTTTGTCTTTCAATCCTTATTAAAATTAATTTTATTGTATAATAAAAACTATCTGAAAGCTAAGCAATGATCGCTTCTCTGTCGCACTATTGTTTAGTATGTGGGTGTGAGAGAGAGCGAAAGTTGCCATCAGTTCCTTTATAGACTAACGTGAACCGCCGATAGTTACTGTTGATTGTGTTATACTATGAATATCAGAATAAAATCCTTCAAATTAAAATAGTCGTTTTATTTTCTACGAGCCTTATAAGAGCGTTTCTAGAAAAATTTCTACATATTTAGTAGGTAAATACTGCGACTTTTAATTATCTTTTGTTATTAGGGTTCCGTACTCAAAGAGTAAAACGGGACCCTATTACTAAGACTTCACTGTCCGTCCGTCTGTCTGTCACCAGGCTGTATCTCAAGAACCGTGATAGCTAGAGAGTTGACATTTTCACAGATTATGTATTTCTGTTGCCGCTATAACAACAAATATTAAAACAAAATAAAATATTTTTTTATGGGGGGCTCCCATACAACAAACGTGATTTTTTTGCCGTTTTTATAGATAATGGTACGGAACCCTTCGAGCTCGACTCCGACTCGCACTTGGCCGGTTTTTTTTAGTTATTTCTAATACATTACTTTGAGATTCTTTAGAGGTACGCAAGTATAACAGAACCTTAAAAAAAAATAAAAAATTTTTTTTTTATTTATTTAACAAAAAACACACTTAAATTATAAACGTTATATCCGTCAGACGCCAAACTAGGCTGAGCCTGTATCTTGGCAGCCTGCGAGTGTGATTAACACGAACTACTTAAAATATTACCATTTTGCAGTACAAAACTCTAATTCCTGTTTCATTAAAAGTATACATTGAGATAAAAGATTGATTTAAAAGAGTAATAAAGTTCAAATTAGATTAAAAAATTGGTAAACCAAGAGGATATTTGAAAGTAGGATTTAATCGACGTACCTAATATAATTGGTAGAGTCAAGGGCACCAATATGTATGAAAATGAAAAATAGTTTTTTGGGTTATTTACACATGTTGAAACAAAGGCAAGGTTGGAACCTTCCAGTAAGCATAAAATATATATATATATATACTAGCTTTTGCCCGCGACTTCGTCCGCGCGGAACTCGTTTATATCGTAACTTTCTCCCCCCTTTTCACCCCCTTAGGTGATGAATTTCCAGATAAAAACTATCTTTAGTAAGGACTCTTTGGGAAGGCCCCGGAATTCAAAGTAATTCTATACCAAATTTCATCTCAATCGGTTCAGCGGTTTAAGCATGAAAAGGTAACAGACAGAGTTACTTTCGCATTTGTAATATTAGTATGGATTGTATGAAGGAAAGGGTATAGATGCATGTAGGCTTTTTTCAGTAATATTTTGCATATTTTCATATCACACGGCCGTAAGGACCTTTTCTACTAAACCGTAGGATTAAATTAACTGACTTGTAATTTAAACATTTTATATTAAAAATAAAAATACTTCAACAAAATGTTACATCTAATAGTTTTCAAAATAGCCATAACAAAACGTCTTTTTTACCCCGTTTTAGAAAACATCTTCAAAACTAAGGCCGCCATAAGGTACCTTTACCCTTGGAACGTCACATACATATATTTACTTATGTAATGTTCATATTCCCCAGGACCCCCATTACCGCTATACCGTAAATGGGTTCAATCCAAATTTTCACCCCCTATTTCACCTCCTTAGAGGATGATTTTCGGGATAAAAACTATCCGTTGTCATTCTCCAGGACTCAAACTTTCTCTATACCGAATTTCATCTAAATGGACTACATCCAAATTTTCACCCCCATTTCACCCCCTTTTTAGGGGATGATTTCTGGAATAGAAACTATTATATGTCCTTTTCCAGGACTCAAACTATCTTTCAACCAAATTTTATCAAAGTGTGTCACAAACAAATTTCCAACCTCAATTACACCCCCTTAGGGGATGATTTTCGGGATAAAAACTATCCTATGTCCTTCCTTAACTATCGTTATACCGTAAGTGGGTTCAATCCAAATGTTCATCCACCATTTCTCACCCCCTTAGGGGATGATTTCCTCCTTTTATGTGTTCCGGAATAAAAAATATTCTATGTTCTTTCCTAGGACTCTACTTCTCTCTATACCAAATTTCATCTAAATGGGTTTTATCCAAATCTTCAACTCTCATTTCACCACCTGGAAATGATTTTTCGGGATAAAAACTATGCATTGTCCTTCCCTAGGACTCCTTCTATCTATTTACCAAATTTCATCTAAATGGGTTTTATCCAAATTGTCACCCCCTATTTTATCCCTGAGGAGATGACTTTCGGGATTAAAACAATCCGTTGTCATACTCCGGGACTCAAACTATCTTTATACCAAATTTCATCAAAATGGGTCACAACCAAATTTTCACCCCCAATTACACCCCCTTATGGGATGATTTTCAGGAGTAAACTATCCTATGCCTTTCCCTAAGACTCCAACTCGCTATACCATAAATGGGTTCCATCCAAATGTTCATACCCCATTTCACCCCCTTAGGAGATGATTTCTGGACTAAAAATTATTTTAAGTCCTTCCCCAGGACTCTGAACTATCTCCATACCAAATTTCATCTAAATCGGTTCTTTCCAAATTTTCACCCCTCATTTCACCCCCTTGGGACCTGCTCTTTACACTATATATACAGCAGACTTACCGTGCCCTCCAGGCGTCACTACCGCGACCTTTGCCGACGATACTGCAGTACTGGCAAGACATAACGACCCCAAAAAAGCATCTGACGCACTACAAATTGGCCTGCAGGAGGTTCACAACTGGCTTGAAAAATGGAAAATTAAAGCTAGTGCCGCAAAATCCACCCAAGTAACGTTTACCCTTCGCCAGGGAAACTGCCCGTCGGTTAAACTCGGAGATAACACACTACCACACAGTGACTGCGTAAGATACTTGGGAATGCACCTCGATCGACGCATGACCTGGAAAAACCATATAAAGAACAAAAGGGACGAAATCGGATTCAAACACAAAAACCTATACTGGATGTTGGGAAGAAATGCTAGATTGTCAATGGACAACAAACTACTAATCTATAAGGTTGTACTAAAACCGATATGGATGTATGGCGTGCAATTGTGGGGCAGCGCTAGCGACTCAAACATTAACATCATACAAAGATTACAGAATAAGATCCTGAGATCAATAGCGAACGTACCATGGTATATTACTAACAGTGAACTGCATGAACACCTATCAATAGGCACAGTGAAGGAAGAACTCCGAGACATTTCCTTAAAATACAAGCAGCGTCTAATCAACCATCCCAATAAACTAGCACAACAGCTGACCGTCCAGAACCACATAAGACGACTAAAACGACACAACATCCTGGAGCTACAAAATAGAGAGTAGCCTCAGACTTCAAAAACGAGGAGATGCTCTCGCTGGAGAGCACACTCGACACGCCAGATTGTACTAATCCACACATCGACTTATAGTCTTCGGACTGATTGCCGATAAGCAAAGAATATAAAAAAAAAAAATTTTCATCCCTATTTCATCCCCTTGGGGGATGATTTTCGGGATTCAAACTATCTATTGTCATTCTCCGGAACTCAAACTATATCTATACCAAATTTGATCTAAACGGAGTCCATCCAAAATTTCACCCCCCATTTCACCCCCTCAGGGAAAGATTTCCGGAATAAAAACTATCCAATGTCCTTCTCCAGAACTTAAACTACCTCTAAACCAAATTTCATCAAAATGGGTTACATCCAATTTTTCATCCCCCCCATTTTACCCCCTAAAGGGAAGATTTTCGGGATAAAACCTATCTTTTACCCTTCTCCGGGACTCAAACTAATCATATATCAAATTTCATCCAAATCGGTGCAGCGGTTTGAGTAGCTCCATACAAATTTCCACCCCCCATTTCATCCCCTTAGGGGTTGATTTCCAGGATAAAAACTACCCTAAGTCCTTCCCCAAGACTCAAACTATCTCTATACCAAATTTCATTTTAATCGGTTCAGCCGTTTTCACGTGATGCGCGGTCACATAAACAGACAAACAGATAAACAGATAAACAGACAAACGGACAAAAATTCTAAAAACTGTTGGAACGTGTTCTGTTATCGATTCTAAGTATCCCTAGCCAATTTTTTTTTGAATATCTTCCATGTACAGACTTTCGATCCTCTTCAGCTTTATTATATGTACTAGCTTTTGCCCGCGACTTCGTCCGCGCGGAACTCGTTTATATCGTAACTTTCTCCCCCCTTTTCACCCCCTTAGGTGATGAATTTCCAGATAAAAACTATCTTTAGTAAGGACTCTTTGGGAAGGCCCCGGAATTCAAAATATCTCTATACCAAATTTCATCTCAATCGGTTCAGCGGTTTAAGCATGAAAAGGTAATAGACAGACAGAGTTACTTTCGCATTTGTAATATTAGTATGGATTGTATGAAGGCAAGGGTATCGATTCATGTAGGCTTTTTTCAGTATTATTTTGCATATTTTCATATCACACGGCAGTAAGGACCTTTTCTACTAAACCGTAGGATTAAATTAACTGACTTGTTATTTAAACATTTTATATGTTACATCTAATAGACTTCAAAATAGCCATAATCAAACGTCTGTTTAACCCCGTTTTAGAAAACATCTTCAAAACTAAGGCCGCCATAAGGTACCTTTACCCTTGGAACGTCAATTTACTTATGTAATGTTAATGTTCCTATTCCCCAGGACTCCCAACTACCGCTATACCGTAAATGAGTTCCATCCAAATTTTCACCCCCAATTGACCCCCTTAGGGGATGATTTCTGGAATAGAAACTATTATATGTCCTTTTCCAGGACTCAAACTATCGTTCAACCAAATTTTATCAAAATGTGTCACAAACAAATTTCCACCTCCAATTACACCCCCTTAGGGGATGATTCTCGGGATAAAACTATTCTATGTCCTTCCTTAACTATCGCTATACCGTAAATGGGTTAAATCCAAATGTTCATCCACCATTTCTCACCCCCTTAGAGGATGATTTCCTCCTTTTATGTGTTCCGGAATAAAAAAAAACTATGTTCTTTCCTAGGACTCTACCTCTCTCTATACCAAATTTCATCTAAATGGGTTCTATCTTAATCTTCAACCCTCATTTCACCACCTCAGGATATGATTTTTCGGGATAAAAACTATGCATTGTCCTTCCCTAGGACTCCTTCTATCTATTTACCAAATTTCATCTAAATGGGTTTTATCCAAATTTTCACCCCCTATTTTATCCCTGAGAGGATGATTTTTGGGATTAAAACTATCCGTTGTCATATTCCGGGACTCAAACTATCTTTCAACCAAATTTCATCAAAATGGGTCACAAACAAATTTTCACCCCCAATTACACCCCCTTATGGGATGATTTTCAGGAGTAAACTATCCTATGTCCTTCCCCAAGACTCCAACTCGCTATACCGTAAATGGGTTCCATCCAAATTTTCATACCCCATTTCACCCCCTTAGGAGATGATTTCTGGACTTAAATTATGTTAAGTCCTTCCCCAGGACTCTGAACTATCTCCATACCAAATTTCATTTAAATCGGTTCTATCCAAATCTTCACCCCTCATTTCACCCCCTCAGGAGATGATTTAGGATAAAAACTATGAATTGTCCTTCCCTGGGACTCCTTCTATCTCTATACCAAAGAACCAAACGGGATTTATCCACATTTTCATCCCTATTTCATCCCCTTGGGGGATGATTTTCGGGATTCAAACTATCCATTGTCATCCTCCGGGACTCAAACTATATTTATACCAAATTTGATCTAAACGGAGTCCATCCAAAATTTCACCCCCCATTTAACCCCCTCAGGGAAAGATTTCCGGAATAAAAACTATCCAATGTCCTTCCCCAGAACTTAAACTACCTCTAAACCAAATTTCATCAAAATAGGTTTCATCCAATTTTTCACCCCCCCATTTTACCCCCTAAAGGGAAGATTTTCGGGATGAAACCTATTCTTTAACCTTTTCCGGGACTCAAACTAATCATATACCAAATTTCATCTAAATCGGTGCAGCGGTTTAAGTAGCTCCATACAAATTTCCACCCCCCATTTCATCCCCTTAGGGGTTGATTTTTAGGATAAAAACTACCCTAAATCCTTCCCCAGGACACAAACTATATCTATGCCAAATTTCATCTTAATCGGTTCAGCCGTTTTCACGTGATGCGCGGTCACATAAACAGACAAACAGATAAACAGACAAACAGATAAACAGACAAACAGACAAAAATTCTAAAAACTGTTGGAACGTGTTCTGTTATCGATTCTAAGTATCCCTAGCCAATTTTTTTTCGAATATCTTCCATGTACAGACTTTCGACCCTCTTCAGCTTTATTATATGTATAGATAGATATATGAGTGTGTTGTGTATGTGCGCGAGCGTGTATTTATGTGTGTGTGTGGGAGTGTGTACACATAAACTTAACTAAGACCAAGCTGAGATACTTTTTAACCGGCTTCAAAAAAGGAGGAGGTTATATGTTCCACTGTATGTTTTTTTTAATGTATGTTCTCCGTCAGTTGTGGACCGATTTCCAAAATTCTCTTTTTACTCGAAAGAATATACTCCCGAGGTGGTAAAACAATGTCCATAGTCAATGGTTCATACACCAGTATAAAAATTACGCCCTTACAAGGTTATTTTTGATTGACTAGCCGTTGCGAACTAACAACACGTAATGGCGCCATTAAACCAAAAATTTATTTTGAAAATATGTTATCTATACATATAATAAAGCTGAAGAGGGTCGAAAGTCTGTACATGGAAGATATTCGAAAAAAATTTGGCTAGGGATGCTTAAAATCGATAACAGAACACGTTCCAAACGTTTTTAGAATTTTTGTCTGTTTGTCTGTTTATCTGTTTGTCTGTTTATCTGTTTGTCTGTTTATGTGACCGCGCATCACGTGAAAACGGCTGAACCGATTAAGATGAAATTTGGTATAGAGATAGTTTGAGTCCTGGGGAAGGACTTAGGGTAGTTTTTATCCTGGAAATCATTCCCTATGGGGATGAAATGGGGGGTGGAAATTTGTATGGAGCTACTTAAACCGCTGCACCGATTTGAATGAAATATGGTATATAATTAGTTTGAGTCCCGTGAAAGGTCAAAGGATATCCTCAATAAAAAAGGGAGGTGACAATTCCCTTACACCTGTCCGAACAAACCCAACCTCAGACGTAAGTCGGGCACAACAGCTGTCTGACAATGTTACCTTACGTAATAAAAAAGCACAGCCAGTCTCTGGACCAGCTACTATCAATCCCGATGCTCCAGACACGGAAAGGAAGCCCGCGACTGAAATTGCAGTTTTAACTTCAGAAATCAGGTCCCTGCGCAGCGAGATGTCCACAATTAAGTCACAAATTACAGAGGTGCTGAACTCTTTCGCGCAATTTACCGAACGCCTGGATATTGTGACGAATAAAATAATGGACACTGAATCGAGAGTAAAAACACTTGAAGAGAAGCAGGTACAGACTGCTGTACTTCAAGAGACGGTTACTAGGCTTCAGGAACAATTAAACAAACAGGAGCAAGCGGCGTTGAGAAACGATATCGAGATCGCCGGGTGCCCTGAAAGTTCAGGGGAAAATCCTGTCCACATTACTTTAACTGCTGCTGCAAAATTTGGTGTCACTATCTCCCATAACGACGTAGATGCGGTGTGGAGAGCGGGTCCCCGGGTGGTTTCAGCCGTAACCTCGGATATTGATGGAGTTAATCACCGCGCCCTGCCTCGACCAATAGCAGTTCGCTTTGTCCGACGTGCGACGCGTGACATGTTTCTCAAAGCAGCGAAAAGTAGACGCAACGTCACATCGGAGGACCTCGTACAGAATGGCAAGAACTCTCAAAGGATTTACGTAAACGAGCGGTTGACTAGAGACAACCGGCAGCTTTTTCGTGCCGCAAGACAAAGAGCGTCGGCCGCCAAATTCAAACACTGCTGGACGTCATCAGGTTCGGTGTATGTCAGGAAGTACGACGGTGCGCCTGCTATTCTCATCCGTAATCATCTGGACCTGGATCGTGTTGCGGGGGTACCTACCAACTCAGCCGCCGGTATCGGAAACGAAGGGGACCCCGGGGACTCTCCAGGAATGGGCACGCCTGAAGGGTATGCAGTCCAACCAGAAAAATAGCACATACTCTCGCAACAAACTCTTTTCAAGTCACAAGTTTCCTACAGTTTTAAATAATTTATCAAATTGTTTGTACTATCAGCTCCTTTCTTTTGTTATTAGCATGCTAATTATACTCCAAATTTGTACATACTCACCTATACACACACTAACTAACACTCGCACTGCACATATCACACACATACTTAAAACAATTGGCTACGTTTTTTATTATCAAATCTATTTGCCGCAGCAACACCTCCGGAGTTTCGCATTCAGACAGTGTTTTATTAAGCCATGGCCGGACTAGACTTAGCAAATGAACTCGACAAATCTTTTTCGGTAAACTGTCAAGTTGCTGAATCTGCAGAACACTGTTGTAAAATAATAAAACATAACTATTCAATTAAAGTTCTTACATTTAATATTAGATCACTTCAAAATAATTTTAACCAATTTCTTGTGACCTACAGCCGGCTACAGATTGATTTTGACGTTGTTCTTCTGACAGAATGTTGGTTGAGGGACGGTTCGGTGATCGGGCAGCTCGAGGGCTACACCCCTTATCGCACAGTAAGATCTCACAATCAGGCTAGCGGAGTAGTTGCATATGTAAGGAATGACTTAAATGCCACTGTCACAGAACCACTTATCCAGGATTCAGATAGTCTTTTTATATGCGTGCCAGGGCATTTTTCTCTGCTGGGTTTATACCGTTCTCCTTCTTTTATTAATCCTACCCCATTTGTAAACTCATTAGAATCATTTATCAAAAGCAACTCACTTTGCCATGACTGTTTTATCATCACGGGCGATATTAACATTAACATCAACTCGTCATGTTCTGATCCACATGCATCCGAGTACTTATGTATGTTCGCTAGTCTCGAATTTATGTCTGCAATTGATAAACCAACGAGGAAGAACAACTGCCTCGATCACTTTTTTGTGAGGGCAGTGAAGGATATGGCGTCGGTTGTCTGTGTTTCTGATATTACCGACCACGATTTAGTTATGATTGGTATTACCCCCCCAAATAAATCTAAACCCCCGAAACCATCCAGAACCGTTATCAAACAGAACTTTGAGGCTATGAGAGCAGAACTTGAAGGCGAAGACTGGCAGGCGGTCACTAGTAAAACATCTGCTACCGAAGCCGCAGACACTTTTACCTCTATGCTCACAAATATTATCTCTAAACATACAATACGTACAGTAGTTAGTAACTCTAAACGAATCTTAAAACCCTGGATGACTCCAGGCTTAATTAAATGCTCCAGAGTTAGAGATATGCTGCATCTTAAATCCCGTAAAAACCCTCAAAATGAAACCGCTAGGATTACTTATACTAGATACAGCAATTTCTACGTTAGTATTTTAAGGACAATAAAGGATGAGTACGATCGGAAACGTCTTAATGATAACAAGGATAACCCTAGAAAACTGTGGGAAACTATTAAAGATATTACTCACCTCAACAAGGACAGACATACACCCCACGAACTAGCCTCCATCAAGCCTAACTCTTCTTGCTCTATGAACTATACCAATCAGTATTTCTCATCAGTTGGCAAAAAGCTGGCAGACTATATCCTGTCCCATAAAAATGAAACCGAGGCCTCACTGTCATCAAAAGTCACACTAACGAATTCTCCCCCTACGTCAATGTTTTTAAGTCCTACCGACGAAAAAGAAGTGGAAGAAATCATCCTCAACTTAAAACTGGAGAGCGCTTCCGGACTAGACGAAATAAACACCCGCATCCTTAAATATTTAAAACATTATATTGTCAAGCCACTTGTTCATATTTTTAATCTTAGTATATCATCGGGTTCTTTTCCGGAGTGCTGGAAAGTAGCAGCCGTAGTCCCTATTCACAAGGGAGGTGCTAAGAACTGCCCTGGAAACTATCGTCCAATCTCTTTGTTAAGCAATCTTTCTAAAATTCTGGAAAAGATTATAAACAACCAATTAGTCCATTTTCTCGAAGCAGGAAACCTTCTTTCACCAAAACAGTTTGGTTTTCGGAGGAGTCGGTCTACTGAACAAGCTGCCACCCTGTTAGTTAAACTTGTGTCTTCCTACCTTGACCGAGGAGAAGCCTGCGTGGGAATCTTCTTGGACCTGGCTAAGGCGTTCGACACTGTTTCCATACCTATATTGCTAAGAAAGCTCGAACTACTGGGTATTCGAGGCATTCCATGGAACTGGTTCAAAAGCTATCTTACAAACCGGAAACAGTGCGTAAGATTGGGCGCCTTAGTCAGTGATACAGTACCGATATCCCTTGGTGTACCTCAGGGAAGCATCCTCGGCCCAACCCTGTTCTTAATTTACCTCAATGACATGATGTCTCTCCCTATCAAGCAGGCAGAGATTATCTGCTATGCAGACGACACCGCTTTGGTATTCCATGACTCTTCCTGGGAGCGATGCTTCGCTGTAGCAGAGAGTGGCTTATCGGTGATCGCGGAATGGCTGGCTAACAACTTACTTTCCCTAAACATCTTAAAAACAAAATACTTATGTTTTCACAAAACTGCTGCATCTGCTCCCAGCTCACGCCCAGACATCAGGCTTTGTGATCGCACTGCGCCCATTTCATCTAACTCAGTGAACGGAGAGTGCAAGGTGGTTAATAACTGCACCACTGTAAAGTACCTGGGTATCACTTTAGATGAAAATCTCAATTTTAAAAAACACATCGAGGTTATGTCTGCTAGAGTCAGAAAGATTGTGTTTTTAATGAAGCTACTGAGAAATTCTGCTGCAATGAACATTTTAAAGCTTGTTTATACCTCGATGTGCGAGTCGATACTCTCATACTGCATTGGGGTGTGGGGCGGCGCCTCCAGCTCTGCGCTCCTGCCTCTCGAGAGAGCCCAACGGTTTGTCCTTAAGGTTATGCTCAGGAAACCCCGGCTATTCCCAACGATCGCTCTCTATAAGGCCTCGGACGTCCTAAGCGTGAGGCAACTAATGATCCTACGAGTTGCTACTCACGTGCATAAAGATACGGTACAGTCTGAAGATTATACCACCCTATTCCGTAGACGAGTTTTTAAAATACCGGTTCCACGCGTAAAAACCACACATGCCAGACGTCTTCCAAATTTCTTGCACCCTTTTATTTATAATAAAGTGGTAAAGGCCTGCATGATATCGGATAGTACTCCACGCGAAGCAAAATCCAAAATTGTAAGATGGCTAAAGGGTCTTAGCTATTTTGAGACGGAAAAACTGTTAGAGGTCGTAAGATAAGTGGTTGTTTTGATAATATTCAACCCTGTAGCCTTGCATACATATCACTCAATTAAACTCAGTTAAAGACACACACACACACACACACACACACACACACACACACACACAAACACACACACACACACACACACAAACGCGCGCATATAAAAATTATTGTTTATTTGTTCATAATAATTTAGTAGTAGTAGCTAACATGACTAATGTTGAAACCGAATCTGGCCACCACGTGTCAGGCATAGCCTAGTGTGGGGCCGCAGGATAAACTGTATTGTAAAAAGGTTTTCTTTTAATAAACAATTTTTATTTTTATTTTTATTTTATTTTATAGTTTTTATCCCGAAAATATTCCCTTTAGTGGGTAAAATGGAGGGTTGAAAATTTGGATGTAATCAATTTTGATAAAATTTGGTTTAGAGGTAGTTAAAGTTCTGGGGAAGGACATTGGATAGTTTTTATTATGGAAATCTTCCCCTAAGGGAGTGAAATGGGGGGTGAAATTTTGGATGGACTCCGTTTAGACCAAATTTGGATTAGATATAGTTTGAGTCCCGGATAATAACAATAGATAGTTTGAATACCGAAATTCATCCCCCAAGGGGATGAAATAGGGATGAAAATGTGGATAAATCCCATTTAGTTAAAATTTGGTATAGAGATAGAAGGAGTCGCAGGGAAGAACAATGCATAGTTTTTATCCTGAAAAATCATCTCCTGAGGGGGTGAAATGAGGGGTGAAAATTTGGATAGAACCGATTTAGATGAAATTTGGTATGGAGATAGTTAAGAGTCCTGAGGAAGGACTTAAAATAATTGTTAGTCCAGAAATCATCTCCTAAGGGGGTCAAATGGGGTATGAAAATTTGGATGGACCCATTTACGGTATAGCGAGTTGGAGTCTTGGGGAAGGACATAGGATAGTTTACTCCCGAAAATCATCCCCTCAGGGATGAAATAGGGGGTGAAAATTTGGATAAAACCCATTTAGATGAAATTTGGTAAAGATATAGAAGGAGTCCTAGGGAAGGACTATGCATAGTTTTTATCCCGAAAAATCATTTCCTGAGGTGGTTGAAGATTTCGATAGAACCCATTCAGATGAAATTTGGTATAGAGAGAGGTCTCAGTCCAAGGAAAGAACATAGAATAATTTTTATTCCGGAACACATGAAATGAGGAAATAAGGGGATCACATAAGGGGGTGAGAAATGGTGGATGAAAATTTGGATTGAACCCATTTATGGTATAACGATAGTTAAGGAAGGACATAGGATAGTTTTATCCCGAAAATCATCCCCTAAGAGGGTGTAATTGGGGATGGAAATTTGTTTGTGACACATTTTGATAAAATTTGGTTGAAAGATAGTTTGAGTCCTGGAAAAGGACAAATGATAGTTTCTATTCCGGAAATCATCCCATAAGGGGGTGAAATAGGGGTGAAAATTTGGATGTAGCCCATTAAGATAAAATTTGGTATAGAGATAGTTTGAGTCCTGGAGCATTCTCCATGATTTTCGGGATAAAAACTATCCGTTGTCATAACAACGAAAATATTCCTCTAAGGAGGTGAAATAGGGGGTGAAATAGGGGGTGAAAATTTTTCATTTACGGTATATAGCGGTAGTATCCTGGGGAATAGGAACATTATATAGGTAGATATATGTATGTGACGTTCCAAGGGTAAAGGTACCTTATGGCGGTAGTTTCGAAGATGTTTTCTAAAACGGGGTAAAAAATACGTTTTATTATGGCTATTTTGAAAACTATTAGATGTAACATTTTGTTGACGTAGCCTTATTTTTAATATAAAATATTTAAATTACAAGTCAGTTAATTTAGTCCTATAGTTTAGTAGAAAAGGTCCTTACGGCCGTGTGATATGAAAATATGCAAAATAATAATGAAAAAAGCCTACATCATCTATTATGGTGAGGCGGGTCATAGAAACCAAGTTTGCGCCGGAGTCTATTTTGTAAAAAAAGGCGTTCGGAGTAAGCTAATCTATAAAATCATGCAACTCAGCCATAATGATCCTTTCCTTCATACAATCCATACTAATATTACAAATGCGAAAGTAACTCTGTCTGTCTGTTAACTTTTCATGCGTAATTTGGTTGAAATGAAATTTGGTGTAGAGATACTTTGAATTCCAGGGCCTTCGCAAAGAATCCTTACTAAAGATAGTTTTTATCTGGAAATTCATCACCTAAGGGGGTGAAAAGGGGGGAGAAAGTTACGATTATAAACGAGTTCCGCGCGGACGAAGTCGCGGGCAAAAGCTAGTTAAACGATAAAAAAGAAACTGACGATACTTACCAATGATACGATATCCCATGTATTTTTTTTACTTTTGTATCATAATTTTTGCACCCTTTTACGGCGCAAATGGGCATTTTGAGACAGTCGGCTCTGACAGCTGAACGGTACGGCGTCCTGTCACAGACTAAGGCACGGTGGCCCTCCATTGCTAGTGTAGGGCCACCGCATTGGACGAATTACTCGTGCGGGTTGGGCCTATCTTTACTTTATATATCTACTAGCGACCCGCCCCGGCTTCGCACGGGTTTATGTGTATAATACATGCATGTATGATTTGTATTACACATATAAACCTTCCTCTTGAATCACTCTATCTATTGAAAAAAACCGCATCAAAATCCGTTGCGTAGTCTTAAAAATCTACGCATACAGACAGACAGACAGTGGGATGCGACTTTGTTTTATACTATGTAATAATGGGAAAATCTAAATTGTTATAAGAAGCGATTTAGGCTCAATGACGTCAGCAGTAAAATGAAAGGGACGAATGTTTCGCGTGACATTACTGATTTCTTCTCCATAAACTTCAAATTTAAAAATTAGAAAACTGGGGTCTCTCATGCACACATTGATAATTTACGCACACATTTACAGAGACACCCCTAATTCGTGCGAATTACGACGGAAATAGATTTTACAAATACCAGTTTTTCAAAAAGCTCTCTGACCACCCATCTCCACTTATAATAAATCTCTAAATTAAAAAAAGAATCAGCCAGTTTGAAACTAAGCTTTGCGCGGTTCGAATGTTCTCAGCATCCCATGAACGGAAAAATATGAAACATTTTATATAGGTACATTATTATTCTAGCTGCAACTTAGGATAGTTTTTATCCGACTGCGACAGTTAATTAATTTTCCGAAATATACGACTTCATTTAATTTTTCATTTATTTTTATTGAAATCAAACGCTGCTCCAACTGTCAGCTATAAGAACCGTCAAATTTTCGTCAAAATGGCGGAATTGCTTTGCCTTTCACTTATTAATAATTTAAATCCCGTCTACGATAGACCTTTACGAGACAAATGCTAAAATATAAACCATAAAAAAATATTCGATTCTGATATGAGAACTTATATGCGCAAATGTCGTTTTATGTCGTAATTTCAATAAATGAAATCAACAAATTTGAACAATATAATTATAACGAATTTGTTTTTTTTGAATGACAATGGCACGCGCTCGGCGCATTCAGCCAAAGTACCTGCGGCGCTACCACGAAAACCGATACTCAATGTTCATATATTTGCATCCCTGTCACTCGAGTATGGTTAGTGCGATAGAGATAGAGATACCCGAATATTTTCGAATTCCGAAGTTCGTGGTTATAGCTCAGGAATCGAAAATATGGTAAATAATCATAATGTATTTTCTCGAAAAAGAATTTAAAATAAATATAGTCAAATGGAGAAAAAAACAAAGCAAGAGGGTATATAGGTAATGATTAAGTTATAAGAGTCCAAAGTTTTAAGAGGGGGTATGTTCTGTCCCTTTTCCGCAAAACGCACCTTCATATGAAACGATTGTTTTTTACTATGACGCTCGAGTATATTGACGTCACAGTCCCTCATCGTTTTCTCACTCTAACAAGCGACATTAAAACGGATGTAGCTTCATAATTTTGTGAGATATTTGAATGGGAGTTTCATTATCTTCTATCTATTTATACATAATAAATGCCTATGTCCTGACTGACTTATTCACTCAATCACTCACTCACTCACTCATCAACGCACAGCCGAAACTACTAATCTTAGAGAGTTGATTTTTGCACAGTATGTTGCTTTTATAACGTGGGCTAGGGATATAAAGGGATTTTTGAAAATTCTACCTCTAAGGGGGTAAAATGGGGGTGCAAAGTTTGTATGGGAGAACCTTTTTTTTTTGAGCTATAGACTTAAACTTTGTAGAAAAATTAGTTATTAGAATACAAATGAAACACTTTCAGCGTTTTGGAAAATTCCACCCCTACGGGGGTAAAATAGGGGTGCAAGGTTTGTATGGGGGAAACATTTTTTTTTTAAATAGAGACTTAAAACTTTGTAGAAAGATCAGTCATTAAAATACAAATAAAGAACTTTCAGGGTTTTAGAAAATTCTACCCCTAAAGGGGTAAAATAGAGTGCAAAGTTTGTATGGGAAAAACTACTTTTTTTTAAATAGAGACTTAAAACTTTGTAGAGAAATTATTCATTAGAATACAAATAAAGTACCTAGATTCAGTGTTTTAAAAAAATCTACGCCTAAGGGGGTAAAATAGGGGTGCAAATTTTGTATGGGGGAAACAATATTTTTTTTAAATAGAGACTTAAAACTTTGTAGAAAGATTAGTCATCAGAATACAAATTAAGTACTTTCAGCGTTTTAGAAAATTCTACCCCTAAAAATAGGGGTGCAAAGTTTGTATGTGGGAAACTATTTTTTTTAGCTAGAGTCCTAAAATTTTGTAGAAAGATTATTTAAATACAAAGAAAGTACTTTCAGCGTTTTGGAAAATTTCACCCCTTAGGGGGTAAAATATGGTGCAAAGTTTGTATGGGAAAAACACAAACAAACAAACTTCACGGACGGGTCCCAGACAAGGTCAGGCACCGGATCAGGAGTATTCTCGGAGGACCTAAACATACGCATTTCGACACCATTAGGGACCCACAACACCGTCTTCCAGGCAGAGTGTATGGGCATAATAATGGCTGCTCACGCAATCGCCTCCAGGGAGGTAAGGGGATATCCCATCCGCATACTTTCCGATAGTCGATCCGTACTGCAAGCCCTGCAAGGTCACGCAACAACTTCTGGGCTGATACACGAGTGCCACAAAATCCTATCAGAGGTATGTAATAACAGCGACATAACCCTGCAATGGATCAAAGGGCACAGTAATTCACGCGGTAACGATGCAGCGGATGCACTGGCTAGAGAGGGTTCAGAGTCAAGAGCTGTAGGACCGGAACCCACAATTCCTCTACCCTCTGCATGGCTGCGGAGCACACTGCGACTAAACACCAAGGTAGAACACCAAAAACATTGGAACACCCTAGGAACCTGCAGGCAAACCAGGGAGGCCCTCCCGACAATCAACCCCGGATTGTCAAGGAAGCTAAAGCAGCTAAAGAGGCCGGCACTCCGTCTTCTGACAGGAGCTATAACTGGTCATGCACTACTAAACAAACACCTTTTTACTTTAGGTGTTACAGACAGTCCTCTCTGCAGAGCCTGCATGGAAGAGGACGAGACAGCCGCCCACGTCATCCTGACATGTCCTGGAGTGGCGGACTACAGGGCAAAGTACCTCGGAACACCGGGGTCACTACCGGAGGCCGTCGGCAACGTAAAGGGTCTGCTAGGCTTCCTGGTGGAACTGGGTTGGCACGAATAACAGTAGTGCCAAAACCCCTACGCAAAATAGGCGCATTTATGACGTCGAGTTGCGGAAACCCAGCCCGCGTACAACCTATAACCTATAACCTATGAGAAAAACATTTTTTTTTTTAATAGAGACTTAAAATTTTGACGAAAAATTACTTATTAGAACATGAAAAATACTACATTCGGCGTTTTACAAAAATCATTCCCTAAGGGGGTTAAAAAAGGGTGCAAAGGTTTGTATGGGGAACACTTTTTCTGAGCTAGACACTTAAAACTTTGTAGAAAGATTACTTATAAAAATACAAAAAAAAAGACTTTCAGCGTTTTGAAAAAATCTATCCCTAAGGGGGATAAAAAGGGGTGCAAAGTTTTTATCAGGGAAAGTTTATGTTTTTGAGTTAGAGACTTGAAACTTTGTAGAAAGATTACTTATTAAAATACAAAAAAAGAACACAAATCGTTTTAGAAAATTCCACCCCTAATAGGGTTAAAAAGGAGAGCAAGCTTTGCATGGGCAACACTTTTTTTTGAGTTAGACTTAAAACTTTGCAAAAAGATTACTTATTAGAATACTAAAAAAGAACTTTCAGCGTTTTAGAAAACTCCATCCCTAAGGGGATCCTTAAGATCCTTAAGAAGGGTAGCCAGTGTTGTGTGGGAAAAACTTTTATTTTTACTAGACTTAAAACTATTCAAAATGTTACTTATTAAAATTAATAATAAAGTACTTTCAGAGTTTTAAAAAATTCCACCCCTAAGGGGGTTAAGAAAGCTTTGTATGGGCAACACTTTTTTTGAGCTAGAGACTTAAAAGTTTACGAAAAAAGTTCTTTCAGCGATTAGAAAAATTCAACCTCTAAGGGGGTTTAAAAGGGGGTTCAAATTTTAAATGGCGAGCAATAAAATTTTAAAGTGTGAGTAAGAGATTTTTAACTTCGGTCTTATTCTGTACGTTAAAAGACTACAAAACTGATTTCAGAGTTTTTCCAAATTCATCCCCTAAGAGTGTTAAAATTGGTTCAAAGTTTGAGTATTTCAAGGCATTTTTAAAGTATGAGATTTTTAACTTTGGTTTTAGACTGTTTGTTCACAAACTAGAAAATTAACATCAACCTTTTTTTTAATTATCCCCTAAAAGAGGGTTCAAATTTTGTATTGAGAGAAATCATTTTCTAAGACGATAAAAAGTTCTACGCGGACGAAGTCGCGGGCAACAGCTAGTCCTCTTATAAGGATTTTAAATATCCACATTAGCCTTCTGATGCGCCCATTCAGGTGATTCAGGTGTTCAATGTGGTCAAACCAGGATAGTCTTTGATCGAGGATTATTCCGAGATACTTAATCAGTAGAGGAGACTTTACTAATTGTTGAATAACAACAATTTTTGGGGTCAGTGAGAGCCGTGAATTTTTAATTTGAGGTTTGGAGACGGTTGAGTGCTCTCATATTTCGTGAAGCACATGCAGTTGGTCTTAGAAGCATTTAACGTGAGCAGGTTCTGCCTGAGCCAGGAGGAAATAATGAGCATCCCTTTCCCTGCTTTCTCATAGACCGCTTCCCATGTGTCAGCTCCGAAGACCACTGCAGTGTCATCGGCATATGAAAACACCCTCCCACCGTGAGTGTTGAGGTTAGTTAAATCGTTGATGTAGGTTAGGAATAGAGTAGGGCCGAGTACACTGCCTTGGGGGACGCCAAAGGAAATATTCTGTTTTCACCCGTTTCAAGCAGTCAGAATGATGTTACGGACAGGCAGAAAATTACTAGAGATACGAGGGACAGTGGTTTCGCCCGGTACAGCCAGCAGCAGTAGTAGCAAGCTCATGTTCTCCATACAAACGTAGTTACGCTCTCATTTTAAAACGACTAGCTAGTTTGTTCTGAAACTTTGTACCTACTTAGAATAAGTTAAGTACCATCCAGGTCTGTAAGTAATAAGACTAATAAGTTTATGTAGCATTCAGATACGATAGTAAAAAAATACAGCGAATTCAAGTTTGAAATATACAAAACTTGTTTTTACTGTATTTCGTTTGTTTTATAGAGCCATAATAGTACATTTTACAACTAGTGTGAAAAGAATGTCTTTTTACCACTAGTACCGAGGTATCTTGCCACGAGCTGAAAGCGAGTGGCAAGACTCGGTACGAGTGGTAAAAGACATTTCACACGTGTTGTAAACGACGTTTTTTAATACAATTGCGAAAAAATAATAAATTAATATTCGTCATTTATATATTAATGAATTCTTTAAATAAATTTATATTATTGTACCTCGATCTCAACTGTTAGTGGCTGCATCGAAACTTCTGCTTGCGTATGCGCTCCTGGTACCTATAGGTGGACCGTTTAACTCGGTCCTCGCCTGCGCGGCGCGCGGGTGCAGGGGTATGACTATAACGGGCTGCGGGCGACGTGCGGAAGGCAAACCCCGGCGCCCGCACCCCGTTATCGTCATACCCCTGCACCCGCGCGCTGCGCAAGCGAGGAATGAGTTAAGGTGGTTCGATTGCCATACAAAGCGTTATTTGACATTCGTAGGCTAATGGCGTGATATTTTAAGAAACTTATGTAACAAACTTTCATACATTGGCTTCCCATTTGCGCCAAATTCCCCCTTTCCTAGAATAAACTCGTATAAACTAGATTAATTTGAGAAAAATAGTTTTCCCAAAATATCACGTCCCAAACCAATTTCTCAAATTAATCTAGTTTAAATAAATAATAAATAAATAAATATTATGGGACAATCTTACACAAATCAACCTAGGCCCACGGTAAGCTCAGTAAGGCTTGTGTTGTGGGTACTAGGCGATGATATATATAATAGATAAATACATATAGATACTTATATACATATATAACATCCATAACTCAGGAACAAATATTCGTGATAAACACACAAATAAATGCCCTGACCGGGATTCGAACCCGGGACCTCCAGCTTCGTAGGCAGAGTCACTACCCACTGGGCTACGGAGGCCGTTAAGTTTATACAAGTTTATTCTAGGAAAGGGGGAATTTGGCGCAAATAGGAAGCCAATGTTTGAAAGTTTGTTACATAAGTTTCTTAAAATATCACGCCGTTAGCCTACGAATGTCAAATAACGTTTTGTATGGCAATCGAACCACCTTAAGCGGTCTACCTACAGATGCGTACATTTTCAGCTTCAAAAATGACTTTCATACTAACGCGATCAAAAATAAATACTCCTAGTATTCGTAAGCGTTTTTAATTTCATAATTTCCAAGTAAAAAATCTAATATAAAATTACTGCGTTTCGAAAGTATAGTTTGGAACTAAAAAGTAAAAAGCACTAGTGCGAGAAATTGAGCTTCTCGCACGCTACGCAGCCACAAAAAGTACCACTTTTTGAGCAACTGTATTAAAAAAACTAATTACAGACCTAGATATACGTACCTCATGTCGTCACGTCATCGTATAGGTACATATGCAAAGTCTCGTTACAATCCAATACGTAGTTTTAAAATGAGAACGAAACTCCGTTTGTATGGGAAGCTGAAATTCGGCCGAGCTTGCCAGGGACTCTAGATCATTTTGAACACCCAGCCCGCTTGGCTACTTCTGCTGCTGACTGTACCAGGTATAAAATTGTGGCCGGATAGCGGATAACTGGATATCAGTTGCATCTCGAGAAATGATATTAATGCGGCACTTATTTCAAACTAGCTTTTGCCCGCGACTTCGTCCGCGCGGAACTCGTTTATATCGTAACTTTCTCCCCCCTTTTCACCCCCTTAGGTGATGAATTTCCAGATAAAAACTATATTTAGTAAGGACTCTTTGGGAAGGCCCCGGAATTCAAAGTATCTCTATACCAAATTTCATCTCAATCGGTTCAGCGGTTTAAGCATGAAAAGGTAACAGACAGACAGAGTTACTTTCGCATTTGTAATATTAGTATGGATTGTACGAAGGAAAGGGTATCGATGCATGTAGGCTTTTTTCAGTATTATTTTGCATATTTTCATATCACACGGCCGTAAGGACCTTTTCTACTAAACCGTAGGATTAAATTAACTGACTTGTAATTTAAACATTTTATATGTTACATCTAATAGTTTTCAAAATAGCCATAACCAAACGTCTTTTTTACCCCGTTTTAGAAAACATCTTCAAAACTAAGGCCGCCATAAGGTACCTTTACCCTTGGAACGTCAATTTACTTATATAATGTTAATGTTCCTATTCCCCAGGACTCCCAACTACCGCTATACCGTAAATGGGTTCCATCCAAATTTTCACCCCCAATTGACCCCCTTAGGGGATGATTTCTGGAATAGAAACTATTATATGTCCTTTTCCAGGACTCAAACTATCGTTCAACCAAATTTTATCAAAATGTGTCACAAACAAATTTCCTTCTCCAATTACACCCCCTTAGGGGATGATTTTCGGGATAAAACTATCCTATGTCCTTCCTTATCTATCGTTATACCGTAAATGGGTTCAATCCAAATGTTCATCCACCATTTCTCACCCCCTTAGGGGATGATTTCCTCCTTTTATGAGTTCCGGAATAAAAAAAAATCTATGTTCTTTCCTAGGACTCTACCTCTCTCTATACCAAATTTCATCTAAATGGGTTCTATCCAAATCTTCAACCCTCATTTCACCACCTCAGGAAACGATTTTTCGGGATAAAAACTATGCATTGTCCTTCCCTAGGACTCCTTCTATCTATTTACCAAATTTCATCTAAATGGGTTTTATCCAAATTTTCACCCCCTATTTTATCCCTGAGAGGATGATTTTTGGGACTCAAACTATCTTTCAACCAAATTTCATCAAAATGGGTCACAAACAAATTTTCACCCCCAATTACACCCCCTTATGGGATGATTTTCAGGAGTAAACTATCCTATGTCCTTCCCCAAGACTCCAACTCGCTATACCGTAAATGGGTTCCATCAAAATATTCATACCCCATTTCACCCCCTTAGGAGATGATTTCTGGACTTAAATTATGTTAAGTCCTTCCCCAAAACTCTGAACTATCTCCATACCAAATCTCATCTAAATCGGTTCTATCCAAATTTTCACCCCTCATTTCACCCCCTCAGGAGATGATTTAGGATAAAAACTATGCATTGTCCTTCCCTGGGACTCCTTCTATCTCTATACCAAATTTGAACTAAATGGGATTTATCCACATTTTCATCCCTATTTCATCCCATTAGGGGATGATTTTCGGGATTCAAACTATCCATTGTCATCCTCCGGGACTCAAACTATATTTATACCAAATTTGATCTAAACGGAGTCCATCCAAAATTTCACCCCCCATTTCACCCCCTCAGGGAAAGATTTCCGGAAAAAAAACTATCCAATGTCCTTCCACAGAACTTAAACTACCTCTTAACCAAATTTCATCAAAATGGGTTACATCCAATTTTTCACCCCCCCATTTTACCCCCCAAAGGGAAGATTTTCGGGATGAAACCTATTTTTTAACCTTTTCCGGGACTCAAACTAATCATATACCAAATTTCATCTAAATCGGTGCAGCGGTTTAAGTAGCTCCATACAAATTTCCACCCCCCATTTCATCACCTTAGGGGTTGATTTCCAGGATAAAAACTACCCTAAGTCCTTCCCCAGGTCACAAACTATCTCTATGCCAAATTTCATCTTAATCGGTTCAGCCGTTTTCACGTGATGCGCGGTCACATAAACAGACAAACAGATAAACAGACAAACAGACAAAAATTCTAAAAACTGTTGGAACGTGTTCTGTTATCGATTCTAAGTATCCCTAGCCAATTTTTTTTCGAATATCTTCCATGTACAGACTTTCGACCCTCTTCAGCTTTATTATATGTATAGATAAAACGCAAATTCAGGAAAATATACTTATTTATTCTAAAAACACTTCATAAACTGACAACTATTATAAACAATTAGTTTAGAGACGCGTCCAAAATTTCGAAATTTAGGTCTACCTTATGACTTATGTAAAGGTGGTGAATATATATGTAGGTATACTTATCCGAACTCGGACGTGTCTATATGTTTTTACAGTCAACAGCAGATTTAGGTAGCCTAGCCTTCTATCAATTTCACATGTACCAAAGTAGGTATGTGTTATGTAAAAATGTAATTAAAACTTGAAAGTTGATTTTTATCCCCTTCCTATAATATAGATGACAATAAAATCATCTGGTAACGTCAAGTTAATCTGATGATTAATTTGACGTTACCAGAAGGTGGAGCTCTTCAATAGCAAGGCTTGTTCTAAGAATTCCTTTTCATAATTATTTTTTTGAACCAGATGTAGGCAGGACCATATACTTCTTCCTTTCGAACATAAGTGAAAAATCTGCTATTGACTGTCTATTAGTGTGGACACTGAAGACAATAATTGGACGAAATGGGGTTCACAAAGGACTACGGTCTAGTTATGTAGTAAAATGGACCCAATAGTGGTCTAAATGTTCTACAACTACGAAACGTTATAACACTTTAAGCTCAGCGCATAAGATCCTCAAGCTTTCGGGAGGCAGTGACTATAGTACAGTCGCCATCACATACATCGGAGCAAACAAGCACGTCACAAACATCGGAACACACCTTTATTTTCAAGGCATTAGGGTGCATATGCCGATATTTTTGAACACCTATAGTGTACCTATGTATGTGATGGCGACTACCGATGTACAGTCGGCCGCATAAGTTACTGAACACCTAAGTACCTTGTCGTTTTCACTAGTTTGACAACTTCATATGTCAGTTTTCTCTCGACCTTTCAAATTTTCGTAAAAATTACTTGTTTAGTGCTTAACCATTTTAATACATTATGACGTAACAATTTTACCGTCAGAAAAAAAAAATCATAATCTGCAAGATATGAGAAGTAGGTAACATAGATTTCGTAGAAATCCATTTTAACAAAAGAAAGTAGAGAAAAAAAATCTAAAGTAGGGTTCACTTTATTATTTCACTTGTAACCATTTTACTGCTCCATTTTTTAACAGAAAAAGATGAAATTTTACGATCTTCTTCATAAAGTAACGAACAATAACTTTATTTTATTACTTACTTAAATTTCTTCTCGTTTTCTGAAATAATCCGAAAAACACGATATCCGCGCGTTCGAACACGCACTTCCATCTCGCTCACGCGTATGCTCAGTGAGAGGGAGAGAAGACCGTGACGTGCGGAGCCTTAACATGACATTTAATGCGACACAGTACAAAGGTATTAAGCCCATTGTGAGGCTGGTCGTACATACAAGTACAGTTACCAGCATTAAATCTGCCGCAACAAAGCGCGACTAAATATCTGACACTATCATGAACCTTTGATTACTCAGGACAAGCTATGGTAATAATACCACGACAGAGCGAGATGGCAATACATATACAAATCTCAATAAGTGTGACAGAATATTACTTACCTAGGGCGGTAAAACAAAGAATGTCTCAGATCGCAGGTATTTGACGCCCGAGCCGAAGGCAAGGGCGATAAATATGCGGTCTGAGGCTCTCTTTATTACCGCCCGGGGTGAGTATTTATTCAATTTATTCAATTGTATAAGTCATGTACATTTCAATAAAGATGTTACATAGTCAGGCCATGATACCCTGTAACGGAACATACCTAATGATAAAAGAAAAAAACTTATAATAAGACACTTTAAACTCTCGCGCTTTGTACCAGGGATCGGAAACCGGTATTGTTTGTATGGGAACGAAAACTGTTCTTTTTCGTTCTTTTGATAATAATTTCATTTCTAATTGGGCAATCTAATAAATAATACGCACTCGTTACCTCAAAACACAACTGAGTCCTACATGTGAAGTATAAAATAGTTCGAGATTTGTGGTAAACCGAGGTTTTAGCAATTAACCGGTTCCGATCCCTGCTTTGTACACATATTTAAATACTATTTTTTCCGGGTCTAATTTCACTAAATCTAATTTCTGACGAAATAAAGGTAAATAAATATCGCGTTAGACCCGGAAAAAATAGTATTTAAACTTATAATAAGGTTGCTGGTGGCTGTACTTGTCATATCAGTCATTCAATCTACACCGAGTTGTACTAACTTCCCCGGCTTCGCCCGCGTGGGGTTTTGTTCACTATTCTTCGTTTTCTAAAGTGCTACCGGGGCAAAAACAACACTCTTTAACCCCGGGACATTGTATTTTACTACAAAGTTGTGCAATCACTACTTTTACACTAGTTTCTAAATTACCTAAATGCACTGCCTTAAATATGCACACCCAGCTGTCTACAAGGTTAAAAAGCTCACAAAGATCTACACGCTTGTCGTCAAGTAGAAGGTCTGATATTTTTGAGTTTTTCGTCCATGATTTCTATGACTGACTGTACCTGCTAAATTAATAAATTCGCTCGAACTATGCAAAATAATGTTAAGTGTGGGATGGACGCTTAGCACCACGAAGCTGTAAAATATCAAAAACTTACTGTTTAGCGTATAACATGAATAGTGCGTAAAAAGTTAGCATTTTCAGCGTCGACACACGACAAATTAACTGGATTTTCACGCCAAAAAACCTTTTTGTACTTAGATAGACCTAATATTTAATGCGTATATTGTCAAATCAACCTACCAGCTTACGAATATAGCAAAAGTATACAGAACCGTCAACATAGCGTACTAACATTAAGATTAAATCCCTGTATAAGAGACATACATACAGGATGTCCGGTAAATAATGGACAACCATCTAACCACGAATAGGGCACCTTAGACTGGTCCAGAAAATCGACTTTAAGGTTTAGTAATAGTCCCCTGGTTTTCGAGATATTCGCACTTCTCGAAGAGCGAATTGTACCAAAACAAGGTGTTTAAAAGTGAACATTAATAGCAACATCTTTATTTGTAAAGATATAAATGGCATGTGTTATACCATTTTAGAATCAGTATTAGATAACTCTGGTTTTTGTACATTTTTTTTTCACCACACTGCCGTGCCAATCCTACCTCGTGTATCTTTATGCTTTTTGTATGACTTTGTGCTGTAGTTACACGAGATAGGATTGACACGGCAGCACAAGCAATCAAACTTGTAGAACATTTTAAAGAAAAATGTGATTCTATTAATTAAGACCTAATTAAACAGAAATCGGTCTGGCCACCATAAAACTCTAATACAAGTTCATTAGCATCACTGTTAGAGAATATTTCCGAGAATTATTAACGTCCAGGTCATTACAGTGAAATAAGGTGCAAGAGTGCACCTTATTTCACTTTAATGACCTGGACGTTAATAATTAGATAAAGTCGATTTTCTGGACCAGTCTAAGGTGCCCTATTCGTGGTTAGAAGGTTGACCATTACTTACCGGACATCCTGTATAAGGAAATGGCTGTAGCGTCATTCGAAACTATAGGTAGACCGTTTAACTCAGTCCTCGCCTGCTTGTGAGCAGGTGCAGGGGTATGACATGTTTGCTGGTCGCTTTTCTAAATTATGCCGTATTGCTAAGCAGTTTCTTGACAGATCCAATACCAGAAAAGCTTTCTGAAAGCCGTCTTAGGTGGTATGTCCACGTCATGAGACGACCTGATGACTGCGTTGTCAAAAAGGCCTTAAACATCCCGGAACGTAAAAGAGGCAGAGGCCGCCCCCCTTCTACATGGTGGACCAGCATGACCCGGCTTTTGAAAAAGGAACAATTACCAGACCCGACAACCCAAGACCGAGCGACTTGGCACCGATTAATTAGGAGAGCCGACCCCACCTAACGTGGGAACAGGCACAGAAGATGAAGCTAAGCAGTTTCTTGACAATTTTAATGAATAATTATTTATTATTTGAATGTATTCTAAAATTTTTAATGTACCTATTTCATAATTTCGAATGTTCTATATATATGACGACTTTTCTTTTTGACATTGTGTATTGTGTTCTCTTATATGTAATAATTTATCGTGTAAGTGTTTTGGTGTTACTATATGCTGTAAACTTACATTGTATTTAAATGAATAAATGAAATGACGATAACGAGGCGCGCGCAGCGTGCGGGAGGCAGTCCGTTATCATCATACCCCTGCACCCGCGAGCCAGCAAGCGAGGTCTACCTATAATCGATGTAACATACAGTTTTTAGAGTGGAGGTATCAACGAAGGGCAGCGAAGCTGAGATATGTTACGGTATGGATACAATTTTTAAGTTTATTTATAAGTTACAAAAATTCACAACAGTTTTTATTGAACTTACTGACTTTAGACCTTTGTAATGTAAAAACTATTTGAATGGAACGATTGTTGGAAAAAAGTAAATAAATTATATGATGTGCAGCTGTCAATTACTGTATTTTCCATTTGTCTGCGAGGGGTTGTTTTTAATGTTAAGGTTTCAAATCATCCCCAATAAGGTCTTTTACATACGTAAGTCTTGGTCTATTTACGCTATGTTCCCGCAGAAACTTGTATACTATGTACTATCGGCCAAAGCCAGAGTCGACTACCTTTAAGGCGCATTTTGATTCCAGCCGTATAGCATTACAAGCGATTCTGTTTTGAATCTGGTCTACTCTGGCTTTGGCCGATGGTACATTTCATACATATGTAGGCAATAAACAATATAAGAAACTTTACTTCATACCTGGCCATAAAGTAGCAATTACGCGTGCGGAAAATCCCACTTTCTGGCCAGGAAGAGACGTAAAATGTTGTACTCACCACGGGCGGTAATAAAAAAGCATCCGATCGCATATTTATTATATTTAGTCAAACACCTGCGAGATGAGACATTTTTTTGTTTTACCGCCCTGGGTAAGTAATGTACTATTTCAACATAGCACATTATACTTAGATGTAAAGTTTATGAAAATAATAAAACAGTCTTACTTAGACTAGGCTTTGATTAGAAAACGTTTATTTATAATGAAGTCATAAACTGTTTTAATAATAAAAAAGTAATGCAAATATATAAGTAGATATATATGTTTATGACTAGCTACGGTAGCCTAGTGGTTCAGGCATGCGGCTGTCAAGCGGCGGTCGTGGGTTCGAATCCCGGCTCGTACCAATGAGTTTTTCGGAACTTATGTACGGAATTACCGTTAGCTTTTCGGTGAAGGAAAACATCGTGAGGAAACCGGTCTAATCCCAATAAGGTCTAGTTTTCCCTCTGGGTTGGAAGGTCAGATGGCAGTCGCTTTCGTAAAACTAGTGCCTATGCCAAATCTTGGGATTAGGTGTCAAAGCGGACCCCGGGCTCCTTTAGGGGCACAACCGGGAATAATGACGCTAGGAGGATGATGATATGTTTATGACTCATAAATTATGAGTATGAACATTTATTACAATAGTTATAAAAAGTCATTATAAGAACTAATAGTATACAAACATTATTTACTTTTCAAAACAAAGTTTTAACCGACTTCAAATCAGTAGCCAAATTGCTTCAAGTTTGCCTATAAAATTTGAAGAGTTCCCTCGAGAAATTTTATCCTAAGGATTCCATCATCAGAACTGGATTTTGGTGACAACGGGACCAATCCGGAAGTATATGCTTCCAAACAAAGAAAAAAAATTCAAATCGGTTCATAAATTACCGAGTTACAGACGAATTGAGAACCTCCTCTTTATTTCAAGTCGGTTAAAAATAAGGCATTTTTAGTTTTTTAACCATTTTGTCCAACATTGATTAACTTTAATTTTACTTTAACTAGTCAGAAAGTAACATGTACTTGTGTAATGCTACAATTTAATGTTCGTTTATGCAACATGGTCAACTAGTGTGAGAAACAGAAATAAGTCTACTAGTCTGAAGCTGCGTTTCCACTACAACGGATAAAATTCGCATCTCGTATCCACCTCAATGGATTAATTTGATTGGTCAACTCTGAAAGACGCCACTCTCTCTGAAACGCACCCTAAATCCATATTGGCTATCTTATACGGCACATGAACACAATTAAATAATAAAGCATTAACTAAAATCGCCGTCAATGGACTTTGCTAACAATGTAAACACATTTTAAATGTCAATTCCAATATATTTGACGACCGCTTTAGCCTAGTTGGTAGTGACCCTGCCTACGAAGCAAGAGGTCCTGGGTTCGAATCCCGGTATGGGCATTTATTTGTGTGATGAGCACGAATATTTGTTCCTGAGTCATGGATGTTTTCTATGTATTTATTTCTCTATATAAGTATCTATATCGTCGTCTAGTACCCATAGTACAAGCTTTGCTTAGTTTGGGACTAGGTTGATTTGTGTAAGATTGTCCGCAAATTTACAGTTACTTAAGTTTACATTGTTAGCAAAGTCCATTGACGGCGACTTTATCTACAAATATCACGAATTGCGAGATACAACTTACAATAAAACAATTATAAAAATTATTGCTTCAACAAATAATATACATATCTACACAAAAACGAGTACAAAATTACGACAACACAATATTGTTTATATACATAAGAGGCTAGCATAGGAAGTGAATGTGACAGACAGACGACTGTTTGCATTGTGTTCTGGTGGATTTTGGCACGGAACACTAAATCATGAGAGTGAATAAACGAAAGTATGTTTTATTTTAAGAATTGCACTAAGGTGTCATATCATTATATATTCTCTAAGCTACAACAACCTTCGGGTCTATATGTACTTGTACTGTACTGTACAGTCGCCGGCATAAATATATGATGGAACAAAGGCCGCAAAAATATCTGATGACAACTCTATTCCTAGAGCCGTAAGAGCGTGTCAGATATTTTTGCGGCCTTTGATTCATCATATATTGATGCCGGTGAATGTACACTCAGCGTCAAATACTTTGTAGCACCCAAAGTAGTCAAATAGTTCGGTACACCATATATTTAGTATGGTGTACCAAACTATTTGACTACTTTGACTGCTACAGAGTATTTGACGCTGAGTGTACGAAGACATTTAGAATTCACAGTTTTTGTACTCAACTGTACAAGTCTTGTCACATTTCATTCACAGACATTCGTTTCTAACACCATGTTAAAATTAAAACTTGACTATTACGAATAATAATATGAAGTGCCAGAAGTGAAACTGAATAAAAAAGAAAACTTCCCACTTACCCTCAAAATAACCCGAACTTTTGACAAAACTATAACATGAAAACATTTCATAGGTATTTGTTGCGTAGGTATTTGTTTTCTGTTGCCTACCAGGAGGTAACTCATGTAAAGGTTCCGACGGAAGACCAGCGCTGGCCTTCTAGGTTAGCACCATGCTGAGTCGGGGCCTTTTCGTGGACCCTGCTATTTTTACGTTCTGTGTTTTGTTTTTTACACCCATTGTTTTGTCCACGAATAAATGTTTTCTTTCTTTCTTTCTTTCATAAATCTTTTCGCAATTTTGAACTCTATCATACAAAGAGGGTATCATTTACATTGTCACTTTGATAAGATAAATTACGGTTATACAGTTAAAAATGTTAATGCTTTGGTGTGGACTTCTTTGCGTTCTCACAAGACAGAAAAATAAATTCCGTGTCCCATTCATTTATCCCCCTAAAAATAACATCCATATTTCTTACGACACAAAAAATTATATCGTCAAACACCAACCGGTCTTGTAGTCAGGTAGATGTAAATGTAATTTTTTGTATGGGAAATGTTTAGCCCTAACTCCAAACGCGCGTTCGAATACCTACGTAATTTCCCTTCTTGACACAACCATTATATTCTAGGAACGGTTACACAGGGCGACTTCTTTCAGCAATATATCACCTGTCAAAATCCCCTTCGGCCGCCTACGTAAGGGCTTGTGCACAAATCACGCGAGGTTCGATAGGGGAGGGGTCAGGAAAAAATCACGACAGATCACGTTGGGGGGGGGGGGGGGGGGGGGTATAAGGAGACCTCACGTATATTTTTTGACAGTGAACGAAACTAAGAAAAATATCTACCACACGAGTAAATACTTTTTTTCGGGGTCGTTAAACATAAATCTTTACTTAGCACTTCAAAATAGCGAATCTATTTCACTAAGATAGAAAAATAAACCAGATTTACTATGTCCAATACTATTTATCTTACAATTAGGTCGAATATAAAAAATATACGTGAGGTTATGTGGGGGAGGGGGAGGGGGGGTAGCCATGAACCTCACCAAATATCACCAATGGGGGGGGGGGGGGGGCAAAAAGTAACCGAAAAAACCTCGCGTGATTTGTGCACAAGCCCTAACCAGTTACGTGTGGAGAATAAATTTTCATGCTACGAAACTAGTTACGTACAAAGAATTCTTCTTCCTTGTTGGAAACGTGTTACGATCGCAAAACACTAGGTAGGTTGGGTTCGTTAGGTAGCTTCAGATGCCCAAAGGGCAAACTGACTAGAAACACCACATCAAAACTGTCCGAATACGAAAAAATGTCGTAACTGGTTTCGTAGGAAGAAATAAAAAACGTTATACGTAACTAAGTTTCGTAGCAAGAAAAAACATTCTTCACATGTAACTGATTGCGTAGCTTTGGTTTTGTAGGCGGCCGAAGGGTCAAAATCACCTCGTAAAAACCTCCCTGTATCGCATTTATAGCGCTACAAAATGTCGCCGTGGTAACCGCTCTAAGACGTATTCAAAGATTCACTTCTACACTCCATAATGTTATGTTATGTTGTATGACTGTATGTAGTTTACGCGCCATCCTTCTTTTTCCCGGACATCCGGTCGATGAGGTTGGTGATCATGTCGGCGTCGACGAGGCCGATGAACTTGTCCACTATGAGTCCGTTTTTGATGGCTATCACCGCAGGCACCGCTTTTACCTGACAGAATAAAAACATTTCATCAATGCGGTTAGTAAAAGGGTGATTGCATGGTCAACGTATTCCTTAGAAGGGATTATGCTAGAGCTATTTTGCAACAATTTTGTTACCAGTTAACGGGGGGTCTAAAATAAACGGTATTCGAATTACTTATTAGATTTTTAAGATTTCGTAAAAAATAACCGCCTTACCATCTTCAATTAATAATTGGACGCACAGGTTCCCGTCACGTGTTGTCATTCACACGCTATAGACGCAAAGAGTTTGCCGACACCTGTGGTTCACACGCGGTTCAATAACCTCTCTAAAGGCACCGGAAAGCGCAATTAGCGCAGCGTGGGTAAAGAACGCGGGAGTTCGCTGGCGCACCGTTCATTGTGGCACTCTTTGGGGGAGGCCTATATCCAGGAGTGGATGTCTTTCGGCTGATATGTTGTGAAGATTGACCTGGTAAAGGTCGCGGGAGTCCGCTGGATGCGGGTTGCGCAGAACCTTTCATTGTGTCACTCTTTGGGCTCCCTCTGTGTCCAGGAGTGGACGTCTTTCTGTCGATATAATGATGATGCGGATAAAACTGTCAGTTTTGTTACTAAATGTATGTGCCTGACAATAATTGTCATTTTTGTAGCAGTCCTTGTCAATGAATATCTCCAAAAGTACCAGGAGCGCATAACGCAACAGGAGTGCTGGCGACGACGCCGCAGTCAATGTATGTAACTCTGTCAATGTATGATGATGAGATTCACCTCAAAGCTCAGCGTCGTCCTCAACGTCGACCACGGCCAAGTCCAGCAGGTTGAGGATTTTGCATCGCTCGCTGGATGCGGATAGCGCAGAACCGCAAATTGTGGACTCTTTGGGGAAGGCCTATGTCCAGCAGTGGACGTCTTTCGGCTAATGCGGATGATAAGACTCACCTCAAACGCGTGGACAAGCTCAGCGTTGTCCTCAACGTCGACCACGGCCAAGTCCAAGTTGCCTAGTGGTTCGATCAGCTCCCTTAGTTTCGGGGTGAGGATTTTGCACGGCTCACACCAATCGGCGTGGAAGTTTACTATCACTGGCTTGTCATTGTTCATCACCTGGAGAAGTAAGGTTCAGATTTATTTATAGGTTAAAGTTTTTTTAGCCAAATTAGCCACCGAATGGGCCCCTCAATATGGCTACCGAGGTAGGGGCAGACCGAAGAGGAGATGGCGGGACGTCCGTGTTACCTTTTGTACTAGCAAGTACCGAGACGATCGAGTGGCGGAAAAAGATGAGGCCATTCACCGGTCTAAAACAAAGTCGCTTCCCGCTGTCTGTCTGGCCGTCCCTATGTATGCTTAGATCTTTAAAACTACGCAACGGATTTTGATGCGTTTTTTTTTAAATAGATATTGTGATACAAGACGAAGGTTTATATGTCTAATACATGCATGTATTATACATATAAACCCGTGCGAAGCCGGGGCGGGTCGCTAGTAGGCGGCTAATAAAGAAAAAGTTATTTGGTGTTGTTCTTTTACGAGATTTCGCGGGAGTCCGCTGAATGCGGGTGGCGCAGGACCGATCATTGTGGCGTTCTTTGAGGGAGGCCTATGTCCAACAGTAAATATTTGCGGACAATCTTACACAAATCGACCTAGTCCCAAACTAAGCAAAGCTTGTACTATGGGTACTAGACGAAGATAAACATACTTAAATAGATAAATAAATACTTAAATACATAGAAAACATACACATACACATATATGTATGTGTCTATTATATATATATCATCGCCTAGTACCCACAACACAAGCCTTACTGAGCTTACCGTGGGCCTAGGTTGATTTGTGTAAGATTGTCCCGTAATATTTATTATTATTTATTATTATTCGCGGGAGTCCGCTGGATGCGGGTGGCGCAGGACCGGTCACTTTTGAACTCTTTGGGGGAGGCCTACGTCCAGCAGTGGACGTCTTTCGGCTGATACGATGATGATGATGATGATAGAAAACATCCATGACTCAGGAACAAATATTTGTGCTCATCACACAAATAAATGCCCTTACCGGGATTCGAACCCAGGACCTCTTGCTTCGTAGGCAGGGTCACTACCAACTATAGTCCCCCGCGGCTATGAAGTCAATCCTGAGACATGCCTCTAGGGTTGAATATGTATTTTTTCCTATGGTTGACATTGTCATTCTCATTATTCAGAAACTTCATAGTTGCGCAATGTGTCAGGATTGACTTCATAGCCGCGGGGGACTGTAGGCTAAAGCGGTCGTCAACAGTGAACGTCTTTCTCGTAAATAATTTGGTCAGCCATTCGTGGCAGTGGAAATACAAGTAAGCAATACGGTTAGCTCAAGACCGCATGTGATAGACTGTCCATATTTTCCTGATTAGAACACTTATAAAGAGACGGGTAGTTTATCATGCGCATACTATCTGACGCGCATTCTTGTAAAGTCGCCGTCAATGGACTTTGCTAATTATGTAAACAAACAAAAATGTAAATTCCAATACATTGTTTGATTACATACATAGTTAGCAAAGTCCATTGACGGCGACTTTAATAGAAATGCTGAGCGACGTAATATTTTTAAGTACTTTATTAAGTACCTATATAACTACTCGTAAGTAAGAAAAACAAATACTTTTCTGAGCTGAAGAGACATATAAGAAAGATGGATGTGATTCTACTTAATTAGGTATACCCACTTAGATTTAACGATGATGATGTTGGTGTACTCTAAGTTGATTAAGGTTGACGACACGATATTGGCACCCGTCCAAGCCAAGTAATACCACTTTCGCCCTTATTCCTAATGCGAAAAGGCATATACTCGTACTAAACTTTATTGCAGAACCTTGGGTAGGTATTGACGTCCTTTCGGCCGCCTACGAAACCAACGCTACGTAACCAGTTACGTTACGTGTGAATAATTATTTTTTTCTACTCCTGTACCGTTATCTGTCATTTATATAGGCTGTAGCTCAAATACAATGACACCACTAATAAGACGTCGAAAAACTCTATGCTCTATGGCCCAAAAACGAACTGTTTAGCGTACTTTTTTGGTTCATACATTTTTCATAAAAGCACTGTTTAACTTTTTTTTAAATCGGCCGCTATATTGCAGTGGTGCCAACTTCATAAACAAATATTTCGAAATAAAAGTATTTTTTTACGATTTAACATTTGTAAATTATAAATTATTTACTACAATAATAATAAATCATCATCTATTGTGTGTTAAATTACATATTTTATAAATTATTGGTATTATTTATAAAAATAAACAGTTCGAATTCGGTCCGGGTCCGGATTTGGTTTGGTTCGGATGGCAAGTGCAAACAAATTAAAAACAAAACAAACCATAAGCAAGAACTGTCACATTTCCGATTTCCCACCAAAATACAGTTCAAAATGAAAAGACGAAAAATGATAAACTTCCTTTTAAAATGGTCGAAGAAATTAATAATTGCACTCTTGAAGAAATTGCGTGAGTAGCAAAAGTGCGAATTGAAAACTTGCTGCCTGAAAAGTTTAACTATTCTGTAGTCTACTATTTATTTAAAATTTGTCGTAGAAAAAGTATTGTATGCAACGGTGTATAACTAGTCTAAAAACGCTCGTGGCGTCTTTAATTGCGATGCTCGCCAAGGCTCGCATCGTAACCCACGCCACTCGCCTTTTAAGACCCTTCTTATACAACAGTTGCATAATATACTATTCTTGCTACGAAACTAGTTACGTTACGGGTTTAAAGGTCCCATTTTTCGGATTTCGCGTATAAATTTAAAATAAAAATAATTTATTTCAGACCATACCGATCCATATTTTTGTTAAGTAGTAAAATCTTACGTTAAGCTGAGTTTAGACAGGGTAAGTGACTGACTTCGAATTCGAGACAAGTCAGCGCCGACCCGAGAAAAACCCTATGTAAATTGATTTGAAGTCAGTACAGTCAGTGGGAGGTCAGCTCTGACTTGAATATTCGCACACGAATATTTTGAGGTCAGACGGCGCCCCCCGCAACTCCTGCGCCGCCGGTAAAAACCCCGTGTAAACAGGGAAGTCAGTGCTTGGTCAGTCACTGCCGCAGCGTTTTAGGGTGACGTTGCGTTTCAGTTTAGCAGAAAAATGACGCGCAAAATGAATGAAGAAGAAGTATTGAAGTTAGTTCAACTTCTTCTAACATTTTCGTTAACTCATCTAACATCAAAATTGATAAAATTTTCAACAAATTATTTAGACGTTGTTTCTGCTGTTTTCTAATATTCATTTTCCTTACTGACTTTACACACTTATGTGCTCACCTTGAAAAATGTACCACGACTACTGATACCGTGTAAACAGTTGAAGTCAGTAGCGGCGCCAGCACTGGCGCCGCTACTGACTCGTGTACTTAACCTGTCGAAACTTAGCTTATAATATGTTAGTATTGGAAACAAAAATAAAGTAAGAAAAGTAAGAGATTAAAAAATAAATAAAATGCTGAAGTTTGACAGAGAGACAGAGAGTGACGAGAACATCAAGGCTACTTATAAATACTACGTGTAAACGATTCTGCTAAATAAATGTCTTGTCTTACTTAAATAGCTCTCCCTATAGCCACCTCAACCCAAAACTTCATAAACGGGTAGTCGAGTCTTTCGGCCAACGCCCCGAGAAGACCTCGCTCTATATCTCGGAAACTTTGCCCTGTATACCTACATTTTCGTTACCTGACCTACATGTTATTTTGCCACTACTTATCATCAAGTCAAATCTTACGCTACATTACGTCATCATCGTTAGAATTACTATGCAATGTGGGTGGGCCTTATCACCAAAGGTCGTCAAACTATTAAAGCGATTAATTATCTCAGCTTATCAGTATATTCATTAATGTAGATTTGACACGAAAAAGCTGACTTGTAAGTATAGCATCTCAAACACGAATACTAGGCCTATACTGTCCAAGACGCGTAGCTGCATAGACGCTGCAAAAGTACGGCGTGCAGCTTTCATGCAGCCTGGCGTACTGTCGTTGCGTTGTCCACGAAGCGTAGCGTAGCCTACATTAACAAACGTTGCCCTGCCATGGCAATGGAATAATTGTATTTACAGAATAAATATCAAATGCAGCCGTTCCCGCCATTTTATTTGCAAAAATACATCGTGCTGTCCCTTGCGATGCAGCCCGGCGTATAACATGCAGTACCTACGACCATCAGCTGCGTGAAGCTTGCATGCAGCGATGCTGACGCGACGTTGCCGCTCCGTCGACAGAGTTGTGCGGTTATGTATGTAAAGTCCGCGCCAGTAGAAAACGAAAAAAATGTAAACAAATATGGCTGACTATCAATTGCATTTGTTGTCCCGTGTCTAAATCGAATCGATAACAAAATAACACTGTTCATGTCCCATCACTACCAATTGAAGTTTTTTCATAGATTCAGAGAGATCAATTGATAGTCAGCCATATTTGTTTACATTTTTTTCTTTTTCTACTGGCGCGGGCTTAGGCTGCCAGCAAGCGTACAATGACGAATACGCGTCTATGCAGCTACGCTTCCGTGGACAGTAGGCCTTACAGTTTTAAGCAGTTTTTGGTATGTAACCTCTAACCTATGGATTTTATAGTCCGAGATAAATTATTTGTATTTAGTCGGAAAATGTTTTGTTAATGTCAACAATACTTGTAATTCCGCTTATGACTGAAAACTAATGTTTGTTCATTCAGATTTATGAAATTCCATGTGGGTCCGAGAATTAAAACAGCGAATGTGGAACATCTTAATGCCAATTATAACTTTAAGAATTAAAATTAAGAACGAATTGTTAGCTCAGAATTTTCTGTCGTCAGTAGTGGTCAGGAAGGAAAGATAGAGGGGAAGTGAGGAAGACCTAGAATACACTATACAGATTGTTTTTTTTAAATGGGACAGTATGGGGAAATCCGAATCTAAAGGAGATAGAGGAAAAGTGTCCAAGGAGACATTAGGTGTTTTTTTATGTAAACAAATTTGGCTCATTAAAATTTTTGGTCAAGCGTGAGTTGTTCTTTAAAAAATATAAAGTTGGTTTTTTTTTTTTGACGCGGGTCGGCTCTGTTTCATGTAAGGATTATTTCATTGTATGGAAAGAAAAAAATCTGAACAGCAGAAGTTGGTCAAATTTAATGAAAACTAATCTTCATACAGTTGTTTTATTACTTGAGTAAATGTTCGATGTGGCCGCCGTCTTGTCTTATGCAGGTACGAGCACGCTTCAAGACACTTCTAGTTGCATTTAACAGAGACTTATGGTGAATTGTGTTTAAAGTGTTGTAAACAGCATCTTTTAGTTCTTTATTAAACTATCAAATATCTTGCGATTCGGTACTACACGGTCAGGATAGCGTTCTTGATACCACTTAAGTGCATTATCTCTACTGCGATAATTAAGAAAATACGCCTCAATCAAATCAACTTTATGTGAATTAGTTAACGCCATGATTAATAAAATTACAAGCATGAACTGATTGGAAACAAAATCACAGCTGCAGAAATAACTTACGTTCCAAATTTGAATTCTTTGCTGCAGAAATATCTTACGTTCCAAATTTGAATTCTTTTTTTTATAATTTCAAGACTATCGCGTGCCATGATGTTTAAGAATAAAAAAATGTTCTTCTCTTGAATCATCTGGAGCTCTTATTGGTTATCGAAATTTAAAAATGGAATAATTTTAAATATTTTTTTACACGCCTAGGCACTTGTAACAATATTAAAAGGCGAATACTGCAATAGTATGAAGATTAGTTTTCATTAAATTTGACCAACTTCAGCTGTTCAGATTTTTTTCTTTCCATACAATGAAATAATCCTTACAAGAAACAGAGCCGACCCGCGTCAAAAAAAAAATGACCAACTTTATAATTTTTTAAGAACAACTCACGCTTGACCAAAAATTTTAATGAGCCAAATTTGTTTACATAAAAAAACACCTAACTTTTCCTCTATCTCCTTTAGATTCGGATTTCCTCATTCCCATTCCTGTTCCATTTACTGTCCCATTTAAAAAAAACACTCTGTATAGAGCAACTCAAAAAAAGACTTGATGGTAGGTCGTATCGAGATGTCAAAGAGGTTGCGTAGGATCGGAGTAGATGGAGGGCCTACTTTGAGCTACACCGACAAGAGCTTAGCTCTTCAATGAGAGAAGAAGTGGTGGTCGAGTAAGGCCAGCGCTGACCTAAATGGAACACATTTTCAGTACAATTAATCCTGTTCTGACGTAAGTGGAACAATTCCTTCTAACATATGAACTTGTCTGTCCATTTTATCCCCCTATACTAGAAAGGTTTAGGTACTTAACTAAATGTAAACAAACAAATCCACGTGACTTGGTCATTCAACCAATCATAGCAACCTTTTGTATCTATGGTATTATCTTATTGGCTGAATGACTAAGTCACGTGGTTTTGTTTGTTTACATTTAGTTAAGTACCTAAACCTTTCAAGTATAGGAACCGCAACCCGTCGTACCTTGTTGACGAACTCCTCATTGATCTTGACGTGTATCGTTTCGTTGTGCACGACGGAAGCGGAAATGGTGCGTCCCGCGAGTCGCAGCGGCGACCGCGGCTCAGCGCAGATCACATAGTGGTCATAGTGCCGGGACCTTTCACCCTTCTAGTAAGGCTGAAGGTGCAAACTTCAATTACTGAGCCACAGTGATGACCACGTACCTTGTTGACGAACTCCTCATTGTTCTTGACGTGTATCGTTTCGTTGTGCACGACGGAAGCGGAAATGGTGCGTCCCGCGAGTCGCAGCGGCGACCGCGGCTCAGCGCAGATCACATAGTGGTCATAGTGCCGGGACCTTTCACCCTTCTAGTAAGGCTGAAGGTGCAAACTTCAATTACTGAGCCACAGTGATGACCACGTACCTTGTTGACGAACTCCTCATTGTTCTTGACGTGTATCGTTTCGTTGTGCACGACGGAAGCGGAAATGGTGCGTCCCGCGAGTCGCAGCGGCGACCGCGGCTCAGCGCAGATCACATAGTGGTCATAGTGCCGGGACCTTTCACCCTTCTAGTAAGGATGAAGGTGCAAACTTCAATTACTGAGCCACAGTGATGACCACGTACCTTGTTGACGAACTCCTCATTGTTCTTGACGTGTATCGTTTCGTTGTGCACGACGGAAGCGGAAATGGTGCGTCCCGCGAGTCGCAGCGGCGACCGCGGCTCAGCGCAGATCACATAGTGGTCATAGTGCCGGGACCTTTCACCCTTCTAGTAAGGCTGAAGGTGCAAACTTCAATTACTGAGCCACAGTGATGACCACGTACCTTGTTGACGAACTCCTCATTGTTCTTGACGTGTATCGTTTCGTTGTGCACGACGGAAGCGGAGATGGTGCGCGCCGCGAGTCGCAGCGGCGACCGCGGCTCAGCGCAGATCACATAGTGGTCATAGTGCCGGGACCTTTCACCCTTCTAGTAAGGCTGAAGGTGCAAACTTCAATTACTGAGCCACAGTGATGACCACGTACCTTGTTGACGAACTCCTCATTGTTCTTGACGTGTATCGTTTCGTTGTGCACGACGGAAGCGGAAATGGTGCGTCCCGCGAGTCGCAGCGGCGACCGCGGCTCAGCGCAGATCACATAGTGGTCATAGTGCCGGGACCTTTCACCCTTCTAGTAAGGCTGAAGGTGCAAACTTCAATTACTGAGCCACAGTGATGACCACGTACCTTGTTGACGAACTCCTCATTGTTCTTGACGTGTATCGTTTCGTTGTGCACGACGGAAGCGGAGATGGTGCGCGCCGCGAGTCGCAGCGGCGACCGCGGCTCAGCGCAGATCACATAGTGGTCATAGTGCCGGGATCTTTCACCCTTCTAGTAAGGCTGAAGGTGCAAACTTCAATTACTGAGCCACAGTGATGACCACGTACCTTGTTGACGAACTCCTCATTGTTCTTGACGTGTATCGTTTCGTTGTGCACGACGGAAGCGGAGATGGTGCGCGCCGCGAGTCGCAGCGGCGAGCGCAGCCCCCGACTCAGCGCGGACGACATGGTGTCTGGAACATACGCATAAATAAGTTAGAACACACTGGACACACCATCCTCCTAGCGTTTTTTTATCGGCACTGCCCTAAACGCGTCCTGTGTAAGATATGGCATCTAATCCAGAGGGATACTAATGCGTAGTGTTTACCCCAAATATAAATTTGGGGTAAACACGAAAGCAACTGCCATCCGGCCTTCCAACCCAGGGGGGAACACTTTTTCACAAATTTTCATTGAAGACAGAAGGAACTTTGGACCTACTTTTACGTACAGTCGCCATCACATACATCGGTACACTATAGGTGTTCAAAAATATCGGCACATGCACCCTAATGCCTTGAAAATAGAGGTGTGTTCCGATGTTTGTGACGTGCTTGTTTGCTCCGATGTACCTATATGATGGCCACTGTACATGCAAGTGCAAAAATATGTATCGATTTAATCCTCTCATAGACTCGATGGGACATATTTATGAGTATGTTGTATGCAACAGTGTTGGGCGTAATTAATTATTTTTTGTAATTTAATTACAAATTACACAATTATTAATTCAATTACGTTAATTATATTGAATGTAATTAAAATTTCATGTAATTGAAATTACTTTGTAATTTGTAATTGTAATTACATTTATTTGTAAATTAAATTACTAAATTACTTTAAGTCAACTTTTTTTATAAACAATGAGAAGCATACGTGTTTACTTGGTCTGATTGCAATGATGTAATAATCAAAACAATAAATGTGTGTACCTATATTTATATTTATTTGAATTGACTGAACCACAAAACTAATACTGTTGTTAGGTTAGACCGGACAGATATAAAAATGTAAAATTAGTTGCATACAACACGTATAATTTTTTTTTTCATTTCAAACTAAACCTTGCAAAGCTCTTCGAAAACAAAGTTATTACACTCATACACTCTTAATAAAACAAAAGTAATTTGTAATTTAATAAGTAATTAATTGCAAAATGTAATTAATAATTCAATTAATAATTACATTTTGTAATTGTAATTGAAACTTATAATTACAATTTCATTTTCCCTGTAATTATAATTTGTAATTGCAATTACTTTTTTGTAATTGTAATTATTAATTAGTAATTCAATTATGTTTTGCCCAACACTGGTATGCAACCATATTATTACATTTGACTGTACGCATATGACAACGAGTAAGTAAGCGGAAATTATGAATTAATTAGCAAATATTTAACACTAGACAAGTACAAACTCATTAAAACACAAACCCCATTTACAACTAATTTGTATTAGCAATAAACCGCTTCGTAATAACGGAGGTCACGTATTTCCTATTATGTGCTATTTATATGCCAACTTGTTCTACAGAAGCAGATAATACTGTATCACATTCCAAAGGTGTTTTGACAGGTCATTTAACTCACTATCACTCACTATACTATCACTATTTGATGCTGACTGTATAGTCATAATCAAATAGTAGTAGCCAAATATGTCACATCTTTATTACTATTGAGGTAAGGATGTTACAATATATATGGCCACTTTTGTTGCAACAATTTATTCAACACTGTCTTTCCATAGAATTGTAAAAAAAACCGGCCAAGTGCGAGTCAGAGTCGCGCACGAAGGGTTCCGTACCATTATCTATAATAAACTATTTTATTCTGCGTTTTTAGTATTTGTTGTTATAGCGGCAACAGAAATACATCATGTGTGAAAATTTCAGCTGGAACTATCACGGTATCAATAACATATATAGACAGCGGAGTCTTAGTAATAGGGTCCCGTTTTACTATTTGAGTACGGAACCCTAAAAAACAGTGATTTGATAACTTGTATAATTTTTTCAGTAGGTATATTCCATGACATAAGCTATAATAAACTAAGGAAGATAACATAAGAATAGTTAATGTTATCATCTAAATGGGGTTGATAAGACAGTACCATTCTGTTTGTTATACTTATACTACTTATAGTTTGTTTGTAGTTGTTTTATTTGAGACTAGCATCTGCCGTGACTCTGTCCGCATGGAACTTGTGTATATTGTAGCTCCATACAAACGTTCACCCCCTTGGGTGATGATTTCCTAGTTATAAACTGTCCAATCCAGGACTTTGTTTATCTCCATACCAAATTTCATCTAAATCGGTCCAGCAGTTTAAGCGTGAAAAGGTAACAGACCGAGACAGAAAGACTGACAGACAGACACACTTCCGCATTTATAATATTAGTATGGCTAACATCTAACAGATAACTACCAAATATAAATACTCAATTTGAGTCAATCTCTATAATAATTTTTTGAATTGTTAAAAAGTAAATTCCAAAAAAAAAACTTCCTAAGTGCGGCATGGGAAACAGTGGAAAAAGATCACTATGGCCACTATGGCAAACATGCTAAGGTTTCTTTTGGCACCTTATTGTAATGTGCACTAATGTTCTTTTTCCCACGAAATTGATACAAATACAGTACTAAAGCCAGTGGCACCATATCCTACCTATGAGAAGTCTGCGCAAATTAATGGGAGATAATATAAGATGAGTAATGATTAAAGATGACATAATCTTTTCATAATTGGCAATTCAATAATAAATTAGAAATGTAGTCAAGCACATGAAATGACAGAGCACACACATATTCTGGTAAAACTCACTAACCTTTTCGACACCAACAACACATCACCTGCACCACAACATATGCACCGCAGATTCAACACAAATGACTGATATATTCATCAAGGAGCCCAGCGTGATAGCAACCTTCTTGCATTCACATAAGGTTAAACTCCGCACTAAATGTCTTATTGACTTGGTGTGTGGTTGACAACTTTTCTTGACAGAGCATTGAAAAGGTTAAACAATGCCTAATTTTATTGGACTCAAATAATTATTATCTGATTATAAAAAGACTAGAAATTACACTTCAGATTTACCAGAAAAGTTGCACACTGATAGGCTTATATAATTAGGAAAATTAGCAGGGATTAAAGCACTTACCTACAGCCTAATTAACAGATCCCAAGCGTCTTATCTTAGTAGTTTCAAGGGGAGTGAGACACACGTGAGCGACACAATACGCACAAGCCACGACAACACTGGCCAGCAAGAAAGAAAGAACCGCGAACCTAAATACGAATAGTCTGTCGTAAAAATTGCCAGAATCGCCCTCCCCTTTTGGCAATGCTAACAACACTAGCGTTATCACAGCCGACACCGGCACTGCGATCTTCCCGATGAGGTGACCCGTACGCACAGACACCCAGCACAGCATTAACGTTACAAACCAAATCACCGCCAAACAATACACCCCCACGCCGAAACTAGACATCTCTCAGACATTGGGATAGTTTCTATAGTTAGTCCAGCATGCAGGAAGCATAAATGTGTAGAGAGGACAGTAGGTACATCATCTCACAAGGCGGTTAATACTAGTTTTCTTGTTTTAGCGATAAAAACCTTGAATAGACGAATTCACAACAAAAATTCCGTGCGTTTGTCACGTTCACTCACAAATTTGACAGATGACTGACGGCAATGACGGTGCGATGGAGAGGGGAGCAATTATTTTGACAGTCAGATATTGCCATGATCAAAAATATTGCCCAGACATTCTAAATTAATGGCCACACAGAAAGAGTTCACAGACAATGCAATTACTTATTTTTACGTTTAGTTATATTTTTCGTCTACAATTCTTAATGTTCCTTGTGGTTTGTAGTGAGTAAAAATCCGTCGCTTTTGTATCGAAATAAAAAAGATCACCAAATTGTTGACGTTTATTATTATAAACTATAATATAACAATTGAAACACCATAAATTTTATTACAATGCGAAAATCTCAAAAAACTATCTAAAATATAACGCAATCAAGATGGCATCTTGACAGAAGTCAGTCTCGTCCTTGTCTTGTCTGTTTTTATTTCTCTAAGTTGTCATACTTGTCAACTGTGAATTTTCTAGTGCTGTGTGTTGCTGTCAATTTATAGAAAGGTGAGTTATTTTATTAATTTTCATTACAATATGCTTAATTTGTAACCTGGTTCGTCGTCTTCCAACATCTTCTTTTAGGTTCCCAAATATTTTAGATGATAACTGGCGCCAAACGGTTTTTATAACCGTAAATTTCTAACGCCATTTTCCGCTCCGTGCTCGAGTTATCACAAAGTATTTTTTTCTTTTATCGAGGTGAGACAACCTTTATGAACTAGCACAGGTGGTGAAAATGTCTAATAAGCATCTAGTAAAGACATACGAAGTGTGATAAACCTTTAAATCCGTGTGGTTTTGTGCAAAATATTTGATGACTAATGCAAGGCCTATTAATTGGTATCGCTTGCGGAATGAAATTATGAAAGGCCCGAGCGTATTCTTGTGTTGCTGCTAAGTCGGTGACCTTCTGGAGGCATTGATTGGAGCTAAATGGCAGGTGCCTCAAAGGGCATTTAAAATATAATATACCCTTTTGTTGCACAGGGCCGATCTACGAACTTCATTATGGAACAAACTTTCAAGGTTGCATGTACGGGAGTGTTTATTTGTTCAGATGGTCTAGATGAGTTGCTTGCAAATAGATTTAGTAGGGATTTTTGTATGTTTATAGTATTTCCTGGTAGTTCGTGGGATGCTGTTATAAATATAAATACTTTGTTATTTACCTCTTATTATCAATGTGCTCACTGTAAAATGGTCTTCCCTTCTAAAACTATAAATTTGATCATCAGTATTTCAATAAAAAAAACATATTTTAAATGTTTTAGCAGCAAAGACACACCTTGCAGCAGACTGTATAGTCAGCTACATTCATATTACAATATCTGTAAGTTGGTAATAATAGAGTACAGATATTATTATAGGTGTAATAGAAAAAAAACTAACACAAGTCAGGCAAAACTAGATCATTTCAAGAGATTGTTATTGTTGTCTTATACTCACCGGTGTTTAACATAATTCATAGTATTGATTTTATTTATTTTGTTTCAATATTAATTCCTAGAACTTTTCTGCTAATAAATAAAGTTCAATATAATACTGGTATTTCAATTACATTCTGTCTCAGGCTTGCTTAGTAAACTAATATATAGTATGACCTCGCTCATCTCTATAGATGGCTCATCTACATATGATGTCACATTGGGTGTGGACACTGTAGATGTCATTAGTGGAACCATTGGCCATTTGTGTTTGTGAGGTAGTTCATTTACATGAGACAAAAAGACTTGCCTTATGGTAACCAGAACAGACACCATAGCACCCTTTGTCTCCCAGCCAGTCCCGCGAAATTTAAAAAATCCGCTCAGCTATAGCCATTTTACAGCCTCGTATGCGTACGTTACGTGCGCGTACGTGCGTCCTTGGGTACTAGGCTATTGACTCCTTGGACTACGTGAACTTGGATGGGGCCCAACTCATAGAAAACACAAAAGAAAAAAAATATTATGCTTTTTATTTTATTTTTATTTTATTTATTGGAGAACAAACAGAGTTAAATGTACATAATAGTTACTTACAAGCTAGATTACAAATGAACATGCATTTAGCTCCTCGACAGTTCCCACTAAAACATAATACTATAATATATTTAGTTTACTTACTAACAAACGATTTTATTACAAAAGACTACAATTTCTTACTTATATTATATTATACTTACTACCTGTACATTACATGCTGACCTACTAATGGGTCGGTGGGATTCCTCAGCGCATTGCCAACCCTTTGAGGAACCTCATATTTGCCCACCAATATTTATGCCACATATTTTAGACTTTATTTAAAGTTGTTTGACTAACTTCAATAACCTTGATATTTTGCCAGCTTGTGTGTACATAACAACAACAATGTATTGTTCCAGTATAATTGCAAAACGAAAGCAAAACCAAAATCATGACATACATTTTTTTGGATAGGTCCCAAAACATGTATAAAATCTGTTGTATGATCTGGTGCTGGACATTAAGCTTGTGGATAACTGTTATTCAACATACAAAACATACAACATGGTGCTCTTTTGTATTAGGTAAATGGTAAGCCGGTGGGAATCAAGTTCTATGGATGTGTCGCCACTACTTGCCACCCATCCATGTGTTTATTAGACATTTATTTTTACTTGAGTTAACATGATTTTTCCTACAACTCAATGCTACATCAAATTCATGGTCATGACAGATATCAAGAATATCAAGATAAAAAAAAACATAATTCTTTTTCTTAATGACTAGTGGTTGACCTAGTAATATTTTTTGATCAAAAGTTATACTGCAATAATATGAGCATTTTATAATTAATAATGGGGTCTATCAACTATTTCTTGTTGCTCGTTGCCAATGTTACGTATCCTGGGTCACTCTTTCAAACTATTATTTTATGGGGTTTAAATCCACTAAAATGTTTTTGCTATATTGATAAACCCATTCCATGGTGGCGCATCTCCTTAGCATGATAGGAGTCCAGTTTATAGTATTTTTTATAAGAAAGTCTGTCACTGTTGTCTCTTGGCTTACCGGGACACAATAACAACAAGAAAAAGTTGATTGACCCAATGACACAAGTTTAAAACATATAAAGACTACATGCCCTAATTCATAAATCCTATTTTAGCTAACATGCTGTTGAAAATTCATATGTTACTTCAATTTTTGCGAGATAGGTACATACCACGAACCATGTCTATGTTTAGTTAACGTTTTGAACGACATTCTTCACGTACTGAAGTGTCACTGACACGCCAACCTTTTTTCCATAAGAGAGTAACTATGAACCTGAAGGTTGTTTTGACATCGGACGTCATATCATAACACTTACACTACGTTTACACTATGCCGAAGTGAGCAGGGAAGTCGGCAGAACGGGCGTAATACCGCATTTTACGCCCATCCTGCCCATACTTCCCTGCTCACTTCGGCATAGTGTAAACGTAGTGTTAATGGCGTTCTTTGCGCTGGGGGCACGACAATACACGACGCCTTTAGGCGTTCTTGGCGTTCAAAGGGTTAACAGAAGTCTGTTAAGTTTTATGGATATAGGGGTTAAGCATTTAATTGGTAATGCATAGAAATGTCATTCTATAGAAACTTGTCAAACCCAACACATTCAGGTTTGACGACTGCAATAGAACTGCATTAAACCTGCCATATACGTCAGAGTGCAGTCTCCAGAACCGCACGCCGACTACAAGCGAAATGCGCAGTCGGTTTGCAGTTTGAATGCAGTTACGTCAACTGCATTCAAACTGCACATTTGCAGCCAGACCTACGACAACTATGGACCTAAACGCAGTATTTCGCGAGCGATACAGCAAATTACTTGATTTTCCATACAACGGTTAGTTAAATTACAGGTGTGACGTCATACCTGTGTGTCAATTAGTATGGAGCGTTTATGTCTGCCGCCAGCGAGGAGTCTATCTTTGTCTCAAACTTTTGGGTATTTATGCTCTTTAATTGAGGGCATGAGAGGCAGGGGAAGGCCTAGACTAACATATTTTAGCCAAAAAAAAGGATAAGGCTGGTGTCGAGTCGTATGGGGGAGTCAAGAGGCTAGCAATGGACAGAGAATAGTGGCGGTTACTCCATCGACAAGGGCAAGACTCTTAAGTAATGAATAATGATGATGATGATGTTCTTTAATTGTAGTTGCTCCCATACAAACATTTGTTCCTTTCCAAAAACTGGTATGAATGGCATCGTAAAAAAAACCGTAGTCTACATCCCTATTGTCAACCTTTCCGTGACAATCGAATGGACACGGAACGTGCAGTGTAACCCAAGAGCCGTCCACGCCCATTGGAGCATGCGCTGCGCTCCCGCTGCCCTTGCGCAGAGGTCACGGTCGCGCATGCGCGCAGCACCGGCGCAGTGACCATTGTTTCTGATACTATTGTTTTTTTAATGCGACGGTGGCAATGGCAAATGACGACCGCTTTAGCCTGGTTGGTAGTGAACCTGCTTACGAAGCAAGAGGTCCTGGGTTCGAATCCCGGTATGGGCATTTATTTGTGTGATGAGCACGAATATTTGTTCCTGAGTCATGGATGTTTTCTATGTATTTAAGTATTTATTTCTCTATATTGTATCTATATCGTCGCCTGGTACCCATAATACAAGCTTTGCTTAGTTTGGGACTAAGTTGATTTGTGTAAAATTGTCCGCAAATATTGTCTTTCCCGCTCACGGGACAATGATGTCCCGGACCTTTGGGAGGCGTGCGTGGGGCTAGGTACCTACAAAGTACCAACCGAGCCAGCACGTACACCGAGCGGATGCTGTCCCTGCCCGTGTCATGGGACGCACACAGAGACAGCACCCGCTGGGGTGTATAGGGACTATTGCTGGTTGATGATATCTAAAGAAAATGGGTTATTGGTTGCAAATGATGGACTAGTGGCTGGGCTATTGGGTGAAACATCGGACGCCTGCCTAATAAACTGTCTCATTTTTTATCTCTGGCAGACGGTAAGATTGTCCGCAAATATTTATTATTATTATTATTAATTTATTACTTTTATTAGATATACTTAAGACCGTAGTCATTAGACACCGAAAGACAGACAGTCTATAGACAGACCCCTGCACGGTTAACACAAGACTGCGCGCGCGCTGTGTCTGTGTCTGTTAGTAGTCTAATTAGAATAAGTTTCTGTCAAAAAAAATTTTTGGTACCTGCAAGCTTTTATTGCCGACTGTACTTTTCTGCATACCATCATCAACTACTCATTGAGATGATTCTAACGAGCCCAAACTCGATGGGGTTGTGTCGTTTTATTGCGGAGTTCCTATGGCCACCTTCCAGCTCCAGCATCAGATCAGCTCCAAGTCATCATAATATTGCATTGTCATGCGATTATACATATTCTCGCAAAATTTCATCTCAATTGGATAACGGGAAGTGACTGAAAAATGGATTGCAAATTTACATAACTTACATGCTTACATATTTACATACTTAGATTAGATTAGAATCATACATACGAACAGTGCAAGTTAATTTAAAGCATGTAAAAAGACGGATAGTCTTCGCGGCAGCACAGCTCGTGGCGCCGTCTTGTGATTTGTGATAATGATAAGTTGACAACCGATAACCGTGCTGGGTATTACATGTACGTTGTCATTGAAAAAAAAAGCCTGTACTGTACTCGGAAGACCCTTAGCAATAGTAGTGTGAATTCTCGCAAATACAATTTGAATTAGTCCACTTATTAGAAATGCGATTTTTCCGATCTCCCATTTTAAAACTGATAATTTTGGTTTTTAAAAATAGCTTCTTGAAAAATGATGTAGTTAATACTCATACAACCTTTTACATATTTTTCGCCATATAAGCAAAGAAAAATTGACAATTCCCATTCCTCTTGTTTCTAGACTCGATCAGATAAGATAGACACAAATCAAGGGGACTGAGGAACTATTAAACTACACTGGACGATTGTCTGACTTATATAAATAAATTGCATATTCACCAGTGACCAGTGACTATTTGCGTCCTCGCCATTTGGATTTGTGAGCTCAGTTTTATTCATTGTCGGTTTAAGAACCATACGTAGTAGCAAAGCGATAGAAAAGGTATAACATTTTCAAGTTTACTTTGGAAGGCCAACTTTATGTAATGTATCTAATCCGAATTCCGTTTAAAACACAACATTGTGAAAAATAACTATGTCGTTAAGTTTGGTAATTTAAAGACTACATATCTGTCAATCAATCTGGTAAGTTTCATGGACATTGGATTTTTTCTCTTGAAATTATGGCAAATCGAGAAAAACGACGTCGCGAAACTATTTGTAATTTCTACAGTACTCATTCCCTACGGCCGAAACTGAAGATAGTGAAACATTTTGTGCAAATGGGTGAGAGCCGAAGCTCTGTTTATATTATTTTTGTGTCCTTTTCTTTGATAAAAAGTACTACTAGAAGGACTGGTTCAGGGAAACATTCCAGCTTTAGCCAGTTTTCTGAGGGGGCTCGATTAAAGAAAAATACGGCAGAAAAATAAGAGAGTTTAGAGGAAAATCAAATATGACAGCAAAACTGTAAAAACATATCTTAAAGACATATGGGCATCTTCAATCGATCAAAAAAAGTTAAGCCCGCCGTCTCCGAAAATCATAAACTTACTCGGAAAATGCGGCTACGTCATTTGGTCAAAACATGTAAAAACTAGCGGTTTTTGCGTTATGGGATTTATGGGTGACGAATCATAAGTCACTTAAAATGGAAATTCGTGGCAAGGTAACTTTTATTTTGAGAACACCAATAGTCCAACGGACGACAACGTGAAATATGTCGAGCATACGAAGTTTTCTTAAGAAGGATAAAATTGCACCTAAAAAAAATGCTTATATCTGTATTTTCGACAGCGATGGACAAAGTACCACAAAACTGCCGTTAATCATTTCGCATTGGAAAAAACTTTTTTGCATTGAACGTCGTGAAATACACTATTAAAAAACATTAATATGTATAAAAATAACCTTGTGTTTTTTTATTTAATACGGCATTGAACTTTGTGCAAATTCCACTCCGCATAACGTTATGCTAATAAATAAAACTATAAGTTATGATTATACAATAGGCTTGCTTGTATTAATTTTATAAATAATTTGCTGATTTTTGATTTTTTTGCCGTTTTTATAGTACGGAACCATTCGTGCGCGAGTCCAACTCGCACTTGGCCGTTTTTTTTACCTCGTTATGACAGTGACTGATCTATAAGCGAAATGCAATGATGGTACTATTAATATGTGTTCCTGAGTTATGGATGTTATATATGTATATAAGTATATATATGTATGTATCTATTATATATATCATCGCCTAGTACCCACAACACAAGCCTTACTGAGCTTACCGTGGGCCTAGGTTGATTTGTGTAAGATTGTCCCGTAATATTTATTTATTTATTTATATTTATGACTATGCATTGGTAGAATACCTATCAGGGTAAAACAACTAGGTCGTATTCATGTGGACAATAGTAACGGACTTACATGCATGTATAAAATGTTTGCATCACATAAAATGATATAAGAGAAAGCACCGTTTATGCGCGTCAAGATTAAAACCAAAATTGTTTTTTTTTGGCTTTATAATATTCTCTGCTAGGAATCCTACCGGGTACTAGGTACTAGGTTCTCGAGTGGCGACCACGTACCGGAAGGCGCGGCGTGGGTAGGCCTCCCACAAGGTGGACTGATGACCTGGTAAAGGTCGCGGGAGTCCGCTGGATGCGGATGGCGCAGGACCGGCCATTGTGGCACTCTTTGTGGGAGGCCTATGTCCAGCAGTGGACGTCTTTCGGCTGATATGATGATGATGATGATGAATCCTACCGGCGGCCTACGCTGTTGGCGCTTTACGCTACTTAGCGAGAAAACCGCAAGATCGGCTAAGAGCGTAACGCGGTCCGATTCTTGGCTGTAAATATACAGCTTGAGATGTCCACAAGGACAGACGCGAACTTAAATTTTTGTATCACCCAACACCTTATTTTTTCCACCGGTCAATTATGATACGAAGTCTAGTTAACTTGTTCAATGATGACTATTTACCTAAATGAATTCGATATGACTTCATAATATGTAGCTGCATTAAACTGCATTTTATAGATAAGCTCGGCATCGCAACATTCACCGATATCGTCCGAAGTTGTATGACTTGTATGTTATGTGGTCGGAATACGGGCGAAGAAAAAAAAGAAGTATTTGAGTAATTCTAATTATACTACCTATTAGTTTGAATTAAAATGTTAACAGACATATTTATTTACAGCTTTCTAATAAAAACATAGCTTCGTCTCGGTCTTAAAGCTTAATTAACCGTCGCACGCCCGCCCGGATATTTATTACTAATTAAAACAGCTTCTATTAACTAAAAGTCCATTATAGCCATTAGACATTCGGAAGTAGAACAGAAGCCTCGGCTGATTTTTATCTGAATTTAATATTTATTGGTAGTCAAGCCTCACTGGAGTAGTCGGTCAAGGTTTCCTAAACATGCCTCGCTATAAAATATAATGTGACAACGTCATGCTGCAGATCAGCTAGCATGATAGGCTTTATGGCCATATTTTACGTGACGTTTCGGGCCGTAAATCGGATCTTGCTAGATGGGCGGAAACGTTATCGATAGTGTCATATCATGTTATAACAATTGCTGGTCATTTTATGTTTCACTAAAGCCACAATACATTTGAATAAAAGTGGTCTTATTCTAGATATAAGTGGTCTAGAGGAGAAATTACAGTTTATTTGTCCGATAAATATACAGCATTCGTGCTTGCTCCCTTGCTTGTGAGGGTCTAATAGTTTATGACGTACAGTCAGCATCAAAAGTAGCTACGCAAACGAAGACGTCGAAAGTCTTTATTAAAAGGGAATAATAACTTTTGACGTCTTCGATTGCGTAGTTACTTTTGATGCTGACGGTACATAAAAGCGATCATGCAGAAGACGTATTACTCACATTTATGGGCATTTTCAATAATTCGTGCACCCAATTAGCATAATTTGTTAAACAAAAATTAACTCAGTGTCAGTTTTGTAACGACAATTAAGTACCTATTTAGTTTGTATAAAAAATTACTTTTTCTGTTCAATATATAAATCATATACATATAGACCTTATTTAAATGCGAGAAAAGTTCAGTTTGACACCATTTGTATGCTTAACTTTCGTTACAAAACTGACACTGAGTTAATTTTTGTTTAACAAATTATTTATGCTAATTGGGTGCACGAATTATTGAAAATGCCCTTATCCGCCGTCTATCATATGATAAAAACATGTCTCACTTTTTTATATCGTCTTTGTTATTAAAAGTCTGCTCAGCATGGCTATCACACGACGGTGCGCGATCTCTCTCGATTTATCTCGCACTATCCGTCTCTCTCTCATTAGAAAACTTAGTAAGAGAGGACAACGGGAATCCTTTTTATAGTTTAACAGTAAAGTTACCAATTATCATGTTCACTGTGCCATTGACAGATATGTGAAAAATGGATTTGCGCTAGTCATATTTGACTTGTAGACCGGGAAAGTATTAAGATGAGTAAGAATTGAATTGACCGTAGATCTGTTCATTCACGTAGGCGTCAGCGTGCTAATTTGTCAAATTGATTCGCAATGCGCAAGGTCCTTAGAAACCTCTTTAAACGCATAAAGGGGGATGTTATAAGATTTTCTTAGAAAGGAACTTTAGCTTGTATTGATTTGCACGTTACAAGTCATTATGCAACAGACCTTAGATCTGTATTAGAGAAGCAGCTTGTTAGTTGTTATGGTTATTAAAATAAAAATAGTTTATTTCAGACTACTGTTGGTCCATAGGTATTTTGTTAGTAACAATAATCAGCTTAAGCTATGTTAGTGTGGAATTGAATTAATTAGTACATACAAGATTTTATTAAATTATATTACGGGCATTTTCAATAATTCGTGCACCCAATTAGCGTGAGTTGTTAAATAAAAATTAACTCAGTGTCAGTTTTGTAACGAAAGTTAAGCATACAAATGATGTCAAACTAAACTTTTTTCGCATTTAAATAAGGTCTATATGCATATGATTTATATATTGAAAAGAAAAAGTAAATTTTTATACAAACTAAATACTTAATTGTCGTTACAAAACTGACACTGACTAAATTTTTATTTAATAACTCACGCTAATTGGGTGCACGAATTGATTTGATTGGAATACTTAGAATGAAAATTAAAAAAATAATTAAATTGAAAATAAATTAAATTAAAATACAAATTCAGTTAACATACAAAACGGCGTCACCTTTTGCTGACGTGCATCTGTATAAGGTGGCACATTATACGCGAGTCAAACCGCCCGGCTATGGTCTTCAGGATGGAGTTGGAACTAGCGCAAAGTCTGCAGAGCAAGGAGGCAGTTTATTAGATTATCACACTTATTTGACTTATTACCTAATCAAAAATATATGTATATAGGGTCATACAAAGATTTAGGTTCTCGTCTCTTCTGTGCACATTGCCAAAGTTAAGAGCTATAAAGCCAAATTTTTGTATGATTTTATGACTTATACACATTTTATATATCGTCGGGTGACACGCAAAAGTCACTACCAAAACTGTCATTGCTCTTCAAAACCTCGTGTCTCGGTAAGTAGTCGATATCGAGATACGACCTTTGATTTAAGTAGGTATTTGTTACTTAGGTACTGAGTTTTGCTTGTCACCCGACGATATACATTGATGATTAAGCTCCCGAGCATCCTGTACCTATATTATCTCGCAACAAAGTAGATAATTCCTGCCTTTAATGTCTTTTGAGAAAGTTTGCCCTTAAAGAGACTGCAACTAATCTATTAGTGTACCTACATATTTTTGTATCCATAGTACTACAATGACTTATAGTTACTCATTGAGCAGGGAAAGGCGGGCGGGCGCCAATTTACTCGCGGGCTTCTAATTCAATTATTTCGTATTGAGGGCATCTCCAGCGATATTTGCAATAGTCGTTTTCCCTGCGGTGTAATTGGTGGAATACAATTGGGTCTTGGAAGTAATCCACTTTCTAGTTTATCGAGATGAGTCGATAGATTGTTTTCTGCCACGGAATACATAATAGTACTTGGGTAGCTCATAGACTCTGCTGCCACCTTGAAAGATTGGAGGAAGATCGGAAAGTAAAGAGAGCTTACCTGGTCCAACGTGTCAGCATTTTTTCTCAGAATTTTGTTGGTTAAAAAGTTCCTTGTTTTCAACCGACGAAAAAAACGGAGGAGGTTCTCAAGTCGACGCGTATATTTTTTTTTTTTATGTACGCTTAACTTTTTACAGAGTAGTTCGATTTTGATAATTCTTTTTTTATTGGAAAGGGTATACCCCGAAGTTGATCCCATATAAATTTGGAAAAAAAAACCAACCTTAAGGGTAGGAAAATAGGGGATGATTGATTTTTCGTCGGTTAAAACTTTGTTTTCAAAGTAAATTATTTATTCCACAATGTGACGTTTTTTTTTGATACATTCTGTATCCATCCATAGTGGAATCCTAAAAAAATAATGGAAAATTGGGTAGACGCATTTGAGTGAAATCGCCCTGGTACAGTCATCATCACATCCATCACATACATCGGTACACTACAGGTGTTCAAAAGTGCACATGCACCCTAATGCCTTGAAAATAGAGGTGTGTTCCAATGTATGTGATGGCGACTGTAAAACGCCGGTCGCGGTACGATGAGTCACTGTCAACACTCAACAGTATCGACCGCGTCCAAGTGGATTGCACCTAGTGTTGGTAAAGACACACAGCGAATCCTCAAGTGAATAAAGGGTCGGCAACGCGCTTATGATTCTTCTGGAGTCACAAGTGTCCACCCATAGGCTACGGTACCTGCTTACCATCAGGCTGGCCGTAAGCTTGTTTGCCACCGTCGTTGTATAAAAAAAAAGACAAGTTTTTGAAGTCTTAACTTAATTGCCAAGAACTCAAGCCAAATTTACAGGACTATTAGCTTTGACTTCAGAGTTTTTAAGTCGTGAGTCCGAGTCCTTTTTCGAGTCTTATCCATTCCTGTAGTCAAAACTTAGGTTTTGAATAAGTTTCTGTCAAAAGATTTATTTTTGGTACCAGCTTTTATTGCCGACTGTACTTTTCTGCATACCATCATCAACTACTCATTAAGACGATTCTAACAAGCCCAAACTCGATGGGGTTGTGTCGTTTTATTGCAGAGTTCCTATGGCCACCTTCCAGCTCCAGATCAGATCAGCTCCCAGTCATCATAATATTGCATTGTCATGCGTTATACATGTGCATGCAAAATTTCAGCTCAATCGGATAACGGGAAGTGACTGAAAAATGGATTGAAAATTTTGACGGACAACTTATATACTTACATATTTACATACGAACAGTGCAAGTTAATATAATAAAGCTTCTAAAAATCGTATCTTTTATAGTCTTTTTAGGGTTACGTATACAAAGAGTAAAACGGGACCCTATTACTAAGACTCCACTGTCCGTCTGTCTGTCTGTCTGTCCGTCTGTCACCAGGCTGTATCTCATGAACCGTGATAGTTTGACAGTTGAAATTTTCACAGATGATGTATTTCTGTTGCCGCTATAACAACAAATACTAAAAAACAGAATTAAATCAATATTTATAGATAATGGTACGGAACTCTTCGGGCGCGAGTCCGACTCGCACTTGGCCGGTTTTTTTTTCAACTTAATGTTAATATTTTCTGGAGTGTGATTTATCACACTAAAGAAACCATATTAACAGATAGAATTAAAAACCAAAAAATATACTGATTGCTACACTACTTTACTGAGTAAGTTGCGTAATGTCCCTACAAGTCCACTGAGTTCTAATAATAACTCAGTTGTTCCAAAAGCCTTAAGAGTGCTCTTCAAAAAAGCGCTCGCTCAGAATTCGGTATTTTGACACGCGTAGTGCGTTTGTGTGTGTAAATACTACTACCACCCACACAAACGTACCTAACCCCCGCATGCACAGCGAAATCGCACCAGCCGCGGGTGCCGTCCCTTTCTAGCTATATGTAAGTGCGATCGGGATAGAACTAACCGCGGAGCTTGCCGATGCAAATAGCTGTATAGCGCACCGTTGGAATTCACTCCGTGACCGATATTGATACTTGCACTAAAAAGTGGTAAGTATTACTTCGCTAACATGATGTTCTAGAACATCATGTTAGCGAAGTTAGATAACTTGAATAAAGTAAGTATTTGATTTTTGAGCAGAAGTTTTCTATTTGTATTAAAATAATATGATATGACAAAGTATATTTAGTTTCGTTTTTTTAGTATAAAATAAACTAACGAGTTTTAAAGTTGTCAGTAATAAGAATAATAATTTGTTTTACGGATATTAATAGTTTGCATGTTATCTGAGTCTTATTTATATATAGTAATGTAATGAAATTATACCAGTAGACCCACTACTAGGAAATTACTGGGTACTTACGTATTCATTTCTTGAAGAATTTTTTTTTTGTTATGGACAGTAAAAAAAAACTGCCCTTCATAGAAATTGCTATGTCCGTTTCTTACCAAAGGAACTGAAAATTATAAATTATACAAACACAGCTTTTTATCTAGAATGCAATTAATTAATGCGTGATTTTATTCAAAAGCCTAAAACCTCAGATGATAAAAAGGAATAGATATGAAACGGGGGCTTGGCGCGTGTCGGTGCGACATGGCCAAATGGGCATGTCACTGCCCACCGCATGGTAGTCGCAATTTGCCGTGAATCTGAAATGTTATTCCACGTTTACTCAAAATGCCGAATTGTAGCGTGGTTACATGCAAAAATAGGAATGAAACTAAAACCTACATGAATGGAGTCACGCACCACATGTGAGTATTAGTATTTTCATTTAAGTCAGTAAAAACTAATATTTTAATAAATAAACGCAACGCCGCATCATTTCTCGGGATCGAACTAACATATCGAACGAAAAAGCATATTTTTGTTCTATGCGTTGTACATTGATCGTTCAATACAGTAAACCACGGCGCAATGTATTAAACCACTATGGATATGGACGATGCTTGAATTTTTTAGTGGTACGGCCGCTGCTTGGCGTCGCAAACTAGAGCGGTGCCAAAGTGCAGTTACAATTTACGCGTAATCGATAAAATAGAAGTACGATATCATACTAGTTATTTTATTTCGACTACTTTCGCTGTTTTATTTTATTTAATTACTTGTTTTGGTTGGGTGCCTATCTTAAAGGTAACTCATAAGATTAAAAGGCACAAAATGTTTACGGTACCTACTAATAAGATTTTCACTAAGTTGCAGTATGAACGGTAAATAGACATATTAAAATTGTATATACAAGTATATAATTTAGTTGCAAATGGCTTCAGAACAACTTAAAATGTGATAATATTACCAATAATTTTTTTTAAATGAGTATATTTTACTTTCATTTCAAATGTGATAATTGAAGAAGAAATCTCGGTTTCTTATTACAGTTTTCCAAAGAATCCGATTAGGTTCTAAAAAAATGGATAGATGCTACTGGCAGAGGTCCTAACTGGTTTCCTGTACAGAGAAGAGTTAATGTGTTCGTAACATTTTCAAGAAAAATGTTTCCAACCACTTAATAAGAGCCGTACACTTTTCGAATATTTGACACCTCGCTTGCTTGAAACCTAGGTGTAAAATGTATGGTAACACATCTTCGCACATCTTTGGTGGATACTCGCCCTTAGCCTTAAATCTCGTAATATGAGTAATGGACATATTATTTCGCGCCAAAATGCGAGTCGGATCGGCCTGGTACCTACAGGTCAAAAATATCGATGTGACCAGAGTTTTAAATGTATGTGAACACGAACTTATAAAAATCCGTTTATGTTACTCTGTAGGTATTCGTCAATATTTTTTACTTTTGCGATTAATGGTAAGTTAACAACACGTGTTATTTAAACTTGTAGCTAGAAGTTTAAATACCACCACATAAACTCACCATGTTGTTGAAGTTGTTACCCATCAATATCATAACATAATATTAATTTTAATATCAATGTCGATAAAACATAATTTTAACGTTTGTCGCCCCCCTAGTGTAGTGCGTTTAAGCCAATCACAGCCCTAGTTTGCATGTTGCCGTAGACTCACTGGCAACGCCCGAGTCTTTGTTTTTACACGGTTCAATGTGTGTGCCTGTGGGCGCTGCGGTGGGAGAAAACTGGGGACATCGGTTTTGGTTGAAATTAAGCAGTACGGCACTTCTCCCTTTTTTATGTTCTGAGCCTAAAACCTATGTCACTTATTAGGATTCCGTACTCAAAGAGTAAAACGGGACCCTATTACTAAGACTCCGCTGTCCGTCTGTCTGTCTGAATGTCTGTCTGTCCTTCTGTCACCAGGCTGTATCTCATGAACCGTAATAGATAGAGATTTTCATAGATGATGTATTTCTGTTGTCGCTATTTATAACAAAAAATACAAAAAAACAGAATACGTCTTTTTATTTTTATTTTAGTTTTTATTTGTTTCTTTTTCTTTTACAATCTTACACAAATCGACCTTGCCCCAAACTAAGCAAAGCTTGTACTATGGGTACTAGACGACGATAAACATACTTATATAGATAAATAAATACTTAAATACATAGAAAACATCCATGACTCAGGAACAAATATTTGTGGTCATCACACAAATAAATGCCCTTACCGGGATTCGAACCCGGGACCTCCAGCTGCGTAGGCAGAGTCACTTCCAAGTTACTAACTAGGCTACAGGGGGCTCCTATACAACAAACGTGATTTTAGATATAGATATTTTGCCGTTTTTAGATATAGATAATGGTACGGAACCCTTCGTGCGCGAGTCCGACTCGCACTTGGCCGGTTTTTTTAACATTTATTTCGAAATAAAGAGTGATACTCGGAAATGTCGAAGGGAAGGTCAATCGTCGAATCCGACTCGGCTGGGCAGCATTCGGGAAGCTACGGCACATCTTTTCGTCCAATATTCCGCAGTGTCTCAAGACGAGAGTCTTTGACCAGTGTGTGTTGCCAGTGATGACATATGGCACGGAAACGTGGTCGCTTACTATAGGCCTCATAAGAAGGCTCAAAGTCACTCAAAGGGCAATGGAGAGGGCTATGCTGGGAGTTTCTCTGCGCGATCGCATCAGAAATGAGGCTATCCGCAGCAGAACCAAGGTAACCGATATATCCCTCCGAATTGCTAAACTTAAGAGGCAGTGGGCGGGGCACATTGCACGTAGAACCGATGGCCGTTGGGGTGGAAAGGTTCTTGAGGGCAACCACGTACCGGAAGGCGCAGCGTGGGTAGGCCCCCCGCAAGGTGGACTGATGACCTGGTAAAGGTCGCGGGAGTCCGCTGGATGCGGGTGGCGCAGGAACGGCCATTGTGGCACTCTTTGGGGGAGGCCTATGTCCAGCAGTGGACGTCTTTCGGCTGATATGATGATGATGATGATGATGACTCGGAAATGTAATAAAACCACGTAAAAATCTCCCTTTCCAGTGTAAACCCCCGGTGTGTGTTATTATACTTATTATTATATATAAACGAAAATAATAACTAAATGCAAGGTAGGATCGTGCTGTACTTAACAAACGCCATATAAGCTTGTTTTTTAAAAAGTTTTTTATTCATCTTGTTATTTTCAATAACCCTGCATATTATGTCGCTGGTTCGTGGGTACTTGTACAGACAAATCACACAAACCCAAACAAGATAGGTCTATCTATTTTAGTTTAGGAGTTCCCATGACCACCTTCCATCATCAGATCCTGGAAATCATCCATCACCAAAGTGTTTACCAAGACAAAACAGATGAGCCCAAACTAGATGGGTTTATCTAGTTTAGTTTAGGAGTTCCATGACCACCTTCCAGCTCCATCATCAGACTCTGGAAATCATCCAGCATCCAAGTCTTGCCGTGCCATGACCAAATAAATGAGCCAAAATTCGATGGCTTTATCTTGTTGAGTTTAGGAGTTGCTATGGCCACCTTCCGACTCCATCATCAGACCAGCTCTATGATATTATGGCATTGTCACCGAAGATAATTATAAATAAATAATAAATATTATGGGACACAATCTTACACAAATCAACCTAGGCCCACGGTAAGCTCAGTAAGGCTTGTGTTGTGGGTACTAGGCGATGATATATATAATAGATAAATACATATAGATACTTATATACATATATAACATCCATAACTCAGGAACAAATATTCGTGATAAACACACAAATAAATGCCCTGACCGGGATTCGAACCCGGGACCTCCAGCTTCGTAGGCAGAGTCACTACCCACTGGGCTACGGAGGTCGTTAAAATACTTAATATAAGAAGATAATTGTACCTAATTTGAAGATTTCGCCCAAACTAACATACATACATACATACTAACTAATCATAATGGCCGTTGGGGCGGGGAGGTTCTCGAGAGGCGACTACGTACCGGAAACTGCAGCGGACCCTCCACAAGGTGGACTGATAGTAACAAGTAAATAAATTAAATCTATCAAGTATCACGATCACTCGCACAATAATAATTGACTATAGAACGCGTAGTTTAGACAAAAGGATCCAACCCACAAGACATCACCATTGAAATGTATGACTTTTGTTTTAGGTAGAAGGTTCAATTTTAAATGTTACGTATACTGTGGGTTTGAGCCTTTTCGCTACAGTACGTCTTATCTGGCAGCTATGCAATTCATAACTTGTCTCGATTAGCCTCACGAATGTATCCCCAGTATAGTTTGACCCCGAGGTTGGTAACAACTATGCCTAGTCGGAGATCAAAATAATATTATTTTATCTGAAGAGTCGCCGGTTAGCTTCGTGAATAGCCACAAATAAACACAGTACACGTCTGTCTCGGAGGGCTATTCAGCCGGTACTGAGATATATTCCCGCGCGACGGTAAATTTATACTAGTTTTGAATAATTATTTATAAATATAAATTTTGACTAAAGTTATATTTTTTGGACTGGATCTTGTTGGTACAAGCATGAACTTTAATGTTGTGTAAGATTCAATACACAAATAATTCAACAATAATGAGAAAATCCTTGAGTTTTCAGTAAGATTTTGTTGACAAATATGGTGTAATTGAGAACAGTTTACATATATATACGTGCAGAATAAGGAAAATTCGAGGCGGCTAGGCGCAATGGCAACATATTACGCTAGTGAAAATAGAATAAAACAAGTAGGTTCTCATATAACATCATGGAGTATTAGGGGCTCAAACTTATGACTCTGCGCTCTCTTCAGAAAACTACTGTCGGTAATCGGGTATTTTCGGTTAAAGTATTCAGTAATTCGTAAATTGGAGGCGGCTAGGACCAATATGAGGAGTTTACCTATGCAAATAAGTAATCAGGATCTAGAAAAAGCTCTCCGTTTCTTAGAATTACAACGTCAAAAATCCGTCATCCTCGCTTATTCCTGACCAAAAAACGAGCGCCCTCTTAAGCGTAAACAAAACATTCGAATCTGTATAGATGACTCGAGTCTCTATAGAAGACTACAGAAGACTCAAGTCCCCCCCAAGTTTTTCAATCAATTAAATTTTATAATAACGTAATAATTATAATCACATATTAATGTATAAATTACTTAATCTAATAATAATATTGTAATGTTAATCTTAATTTTTATGCTAAATGTACCAAACTCCATTTCTTAATCAATAATAATGATGTGTTCACCTGTAATTGGGGTACATACGTGCCCAAATAGAAAATGTACCTATTTATTGTAATATAATCTCTGTTGGTGTCCCGAATAATAACAATAAAAAAAAAAAAGTTGAAAAGAACTTGAGCTTCGATTCAATGACTGGAGTCTAAAAAACTGAGTCCAGTCTTAGAAATGACGACTCCAAGGACTTGAGTCTTTACCAACACTAATTGCATCTCGGAGGTGCAAGCAGAGTTTACCCGAAGCTGTAAGAGGGGCAGCCCTGACAGGTGTGGTTCTGCTTTTGAAATTTATTTTAGGACTATGATAAATCGAATTGAATTAGCTGCTCTCGTGTTTTAATGATTAAATTACGAATAAGAACAATCGATTTTTAGGTTAAGCAACTTATGTAGATTAGGTAACTGCAGTATGCTGATACTTTGCTTTCTGTGTTGTTATATTCGGTCACTTTCCAGAAAATATGTGGAAAATTCCAAAAATATACTTCATTATAAGCTCGTAAATGTGTAGAAAGTCTCAGCTTAGTCTTGCAATTTGAATATGAGTACCTATATTTGTATAGTTCAGTCGTTTTAGAATAGTGGTTTCCGATGTAATAAAATTGACTAATCGTATATCGTTATCAATATTGCCAATAATAACATTAATGCTAAGAATAACAGAGATATCAATAGTTAATTACATGTATTATTAGATACATAATCGCCAATAAAGACGTATGTCTAAAAATAATCGTTGACCCACAAATGTCAGAGTTAATTACTTACATAAATAATGATTAAGATCATCCACGCTATACCTTTCACAAATAATCAATTGACTGTAATCATTGAAGTTTAATACACTGTCTGTACTAATGAGTGTAATTGCTCTTAAACTCGATTAGTTTCACTTTTCCTTTTTGATATCTCTCTAGAAAGTTTCCCTTTCGATTACAAAGTGGAAACCCTGCATTTAGATGGATTACGGTTAAATGACAGTTATTAGTTCATCTCTTTGATAACTTTTACCTACTTTTAAGAGGCTGACAAGACCAAATTGGTTGAAATTGATATTATTTGAGCAGTTGTATATGAAAAACTATTTGTTCTAGCACATCAAAAAAATATATAAGTTAATATTCATCATATTTCCAAGACCGTAGACGAACTCGAAACATAACTGGATGAAATCGGCTCGATAGAAAATAATTGCAAAGATTGATCTTAAAATCATCTTAAACGGTTCTATGTCCTTATTTTGTTGACGTATGGGTCTGCAATTAAAAACACGAAGTCCACATATTCATACCTAAACCGTAGACGAGCCATATTTCACAAATAATCCACACTTTTTTTTATTTCAATATTTATTCATTATTTTCGTCTAAAACCTGGCCGCTCAAGTAACACTCGCTCTCGTTTACTCCAATACAAATAGACAGTGTGCGCGTTTTTGGTGTTGACAGCGCCTTAAGAGGTATTGCAATTCTGCATGGGAATCTCTTTCTTTAGTATAGTAATAGGTTTGTAATGGTACGGCTACAGACTCTATATGTATAGGTACGGATAGTTTTTGCGCTTAAACATACCTAATTATGTAGGGAATTAGTACTATTTTTATTTTCAGATTCACGATAAAAATTACAATATAACTTTGCATAAATGTCAAAATTACAAGAATTTCTACCATGATCGTCAAGTCAATATAATTGAAAAGTATAGTAGTTTATGTGACTGTACATAATGCCTAATTATGTACAGTTACATACACTATTTTATCTAGCTACATGTTATAAATCCTCAATGATGTGTTCGGAAACCATTAGAATAACCGCCATTGACTAGATTTCAAATCATGACCAACTACATCATGCTGCACGACCCCAACACCGGACCTGGTATCCATAATAACATCGATTGTCGATGCTATTATGATTTTTCATACATTATAATAACACTGGCATAGATAAAACGCTGATGTTACGTTACTGGTTGCAATTATGGTGGTCGTTATATATGGTTTCCGAACACATTCTAGAGGATTTATAACATGTGGGTAGATAAAAAATTAAATAATATTATTCTATCTCCCAAAAAGGACCGACGTATTCTTTTGTTATACAATTTAATTCAATTTACCAAAACTACTTATTTGTATCACTAATGTCAATATTAAAAATAACACTTAAAACAGAAAATAATAAAAATAATCAATAAATAATAAATATTTGCGGACAATCTTACACAAATCAACCTAGTCCCAAACTAAGCAAAGCTTGTACTATGGGTACTAGACGACGATATAGATACTTATATAGAGAAATAAATACTTAAATACATAGAAAACATCCATGACTCAGGAACAAATATTAATTTAACATAAGTATGATAACATTATATAGTCAACAGGCAGCAATGTCAATTTAATACATCATCATCATTAAAAAGTAATTTCCATGTATTCATTAACGGAGTACTGAGGGTTTATTTATAGACATTTGACATTCATGACATGACCGATTTTGGCGTGGCGCTTCTCTATTCGGCGTGTTGGAGCGATAGTAAATGCCTAGCTTTAGCCAGCTCGTTACAGTATTTTGCTATTACTGTGGAAAACAAGCTTAGGTAACCCCTGATAGTAAGCTTACTAAGCAGTAATCGTACCTACCGTCCTAATACCACACACAGCAGCACAGAAGAACCTTAAAACGACAAGTTCAAAGCGCACTTGACCGACGGCGCGCAATAATAGGTCAATCATTATATGCCATAAGTCAAGCTCCGTCTCGCTGATTACATACCTTTCTTCACTTCTCCATCTCGGCAAGTTGATTAATGGACTTTCTTTATGTACTTTTACTCCATTTTGATATTAGGTAATCAAATCAGCACCAAACTCTTCATTTTGGGATTCAATTGGGCTAATGCAAAAATTGAATTTAAATTAAAGTGGTTTCCTTTCTACAATGAGTTGACGGTTTTATCAATATAACACTTTTAACTCTCGCGTTTTGTACACATATTTAAAAACCGGCCAAGTGCGAGTCGGACTCGCGCACGAAGGGTTCCGTACCATTATCAATAAAAATATTTATTTTAGTATTTGTTGTTATAGCGGTATCAGTGAGATACAGCCTGGTGACAAGACAGACAGACGGACAGCGGAGTCTTAGTAATAGGGTCCCGTTATACCTACTCTTTGAGTACCTACGGAACCCTAAAAATTTAAACGAAACGAAATAAAGGTAAATAAATATCACGTTAGAACCGTCCAAAGATAATCGTTTAAATATCGATGTATCGATTTCAATTTAGCACCTCTTGGATTGCAATTGTAACTATGAAATAAATGGTAACCATTGAATGCATAACATACAGTTAGTTTCATTCATCCTCAATATTTTATTCCTAAACAGATAGGTTCTTACAAGAGTTAGAGTCGTATTTTATCCAATTCTTATAGCAAGTGCGGTTAGATTTCTGAGGTGATTGATCTGAAGAAAAATTACACCCATTTTTTACAAGTTGAAAGTCTTGAAAGTCTATGGCGCAACTTTCCTCATACATTCAGGACGTTGAGTAATTTAATAACGTGATAAAATTCGCACCGTCGTCGTAACTTAACACGGAATCTAACTTTGTAAACATACATAGCTATTACATGTCTACAGCTTTAGATTGGTTTTAAAATAATGCGTGTCGCAGGTTTTTAGAACGTTTATTCAGAGTCTTGGATGTTTTCTATGTTAGATATCCTTCGTTCCTTAAGTTTACCATCTTTACCTTTATAGAAGTAATTCTATCACTTAACGTATGCGGAGTGAAATTTGCACAAAGTTCAATGTCGTTGAAATAAAAAACACATTGTTATTTTTATAAATATTAATGTTTTTTAATAGTGTATTTCACGACGTTCAATGCTAAAAATAGTTTACTCCAGTGCGAAATGATTTACGGCAGTTTTGTGGTACTTTGTCCATCGCTGTCGAAAATACAGATAATATATAAGCATTTTTTTTAGGTGCAATTTTATCCTTCTTAAGAAAACTTTTTTAGGAAACTTCGTATGCTCGACATATTTCACGTTGTCGCCCGTTGGACTATTGGTGTTCTCAAAATAAAAGTTACCTTGCCACGAATTTCCATTTTAAGTGACTTATGATTCGTCACCCATAAATCCCATAACGCAAAAACCGCTAGTTTTTACATGTTTTGACCAAATGACGTAGCCGCATTTTCCGAGTAAGTTTATGATTTTCGGAGACGGCGGGCTTAACTTTTCTTGAACGATTGAAGATGCCCATGTCTTTAAGATATTTTTTAACAGTTTTACCGTCACATCTAAATTTCCTTCCGAGCTCTCTATACGATTTAGCGACTCGGCCGGCCGTCATTTTCTGTAGTCGAGCTCGCTCAGAAAACTTGCTCAAACTGCTATGGTTTCCAGAACCGTGCTTTCTAATAGTGGTTTTCCGCAAGGAAAAGGACGAGAGAATATTATATAAATTGTGCTTCGACTCTCACCCTTCTCTACAAAATGTTCCACCACCTTCGATTTCGGCCATAGGGGATGTGAACTGTAGAAATTACATACAGTTTCACGACGTCGTTCTTGTCGACTAACCATAGTTACAAAATTTATGAACCAATCCTCACGAAACTTACCAAAGTGATTGACAGACATATAGAAGTTACAATGACAGTTATACATAATTTTTGTTTTAATTTATTTTTCACATTTTACAAACTTTGTCTAAATTTCACTCCGCATACGTTAATTAAGTCCTTTACTCAAGTTATTTACTTATACGACAATACCTCACGACTACCCAATTGGTTGTCGTGACTCGTACTACTCTAACTGATGTCATTTCTTAATCCCTCCCGTATTGTATTTCGCTTCTTTTGTCAGTGTGAGTGGATGAACCATTGACGAGATAATAATGGAATCGTCCACTCGAATATGTTATTTTTTACCTAAGCATGTCTTGTACATAAGTTACTTATTTGGTACCTCAGCGATCATTCGTCAAGTTTCTAAATCTGTGGTTGGCTGGTTGCCGACCAGTGATTCATGAGGGCTTCAGAGGTCCATAGAAAAGGATCATACAACGTATTTCCCAATACATATAAATCTCTTTATTTCTCTAAAAAAAACATTAGTGTATCACATTTTATAGCGATAAATAAGGCTTTATACTTAACGATATAGGTATTTATCTGTGTAATGTGTGGATTTCTAATTTCCTTTTTACGATATGCGTGCTGCTTTCATTTTAAGTCTGGATGGGTCTGTCACAAAAACAAAAATCGTCTTTTCTGTGGTCAATAGTCTAGGGCTTATGTTTATATATAATATGTTTTTATCGCATAGACGTAATATACTTCGAAGAGACGACGCCGTTTATGCGGTTTCATACGTATAGTTCAACCAAAAAATAAGCTTTATATAGCTCTTAACTTTACCAAGGTCCACAGATTAGACGCGAACCTACATCTGACAATGACCGAGATACAAGCCCTATATTTACATAAATTCTAGTCAAACATATTTTCAAATGTTAGTAAGGTTACAACGTTATGTTCAGATAGTGATTCTCGAAGCTGTGCTAACAAATGTTAAACAGTAAAATTGGGAACTTAAAGAGATTGAGCACCACTATTCTAAATCGTCTTGTTTGTCCTAAGTCACATTGTGCGTGGGAATGCTTTGTCATAATAGTGTTGAAATCGACTTTCATAACCTCATAACGTTAACGTTTTGAGGAAACGCCATTTGGTATACTAGGTAGTTAGTAACCTACATATTTGAACTTCAAATAGTTTTGAAACTTTGATGTTGTTTGAAGCATTAAGTATCAGTTTTAGACCTTGGTAAGTTGTTAAGTTCTGTAGCCTTGGTTTTCCTATTAGTACTAATCTTGTTATTAAACGATTATTTAAAGAGAACCTCAAAACATTTTTTCAATAGTATTCTAAGGCATAAATAACTGTATCGAAGCACTTTTAATAGGAGAATCTAATCAATAAAAACTACATGGAGGTTACTAACAAATAAACCGTGTATATCGTTGCGTCTTTAAAAATTTGGCTTGGCAATATCAGTAAAACTCGTTTATTGTTGACATTTTGTCAGCACTATTTTCAATGACATCGACTAGATTCATTTCAAAGGCTTCTTATACTTGGCCTTCGCCAAAAACTTCTCAATCCAATTACGCCAGCTTATGTATTAGTTATATAATCAATCAATAACAATATGTTACTATTTTCAAGACCAGTGGCCATAAGTTCTTACAAGTCTAAACCATCACACCCATCAAATGGCCAGTCCTTATTGGTCAAGCTCCTCAGTGTCGCCAATTTAGGTTTGTAAAATTATACCTTGTATTGTAGCTTCATACAATGGGCCTCAGTTGTAGAGTAGGTATCAACATATGGGTCAATCTATCAATCATCTATTCCTTTTTACACGACTGCCCAACGAAAAGAAGTGTAATGTTGAGCTGGGACCCCGAGACACATTAATATGTTCCAACATGGATATCTAACAAGCTTAGTAGATGATCATATCAGTCAACAGACGTCCACTGCAGGACATAGGCCTCCCCCAAAGAGTACCACAATGACCGGTCCTGCGCCACCCGCATCCGGCGGACTCCCGCGACCTTTACCAGGTCATCAGTCCACCTTGTGGGAACTCTCCCGACGCTGCGTCTTCCAACTCTTCCAGTACGTGGTTCATCATCATCATCATCATATCAGCCGAAAGACGTCCACTGCTGGACATAGGCCTCCTCCGAAGAGTGCCACAATGGCCGGTCCTGCGCCACCCGCATCCAGCAGCAGTACGTGGTTGCCACTCGGAAACCTTTACGTGCTATGCCACTTAAGCTTAGAAGATGATCGATATAAGACGATAATTAAAAACCCTACATTTGGTGGATCTAGACTCATAAAATCACGGTTTTAAACTGACCCAGGAAGCGTAACTATAGCAACGAACGTTAAAAAAGTTCCCCAATGTGCGGTCCTTTCTAAACGTCTCTGTTTTGGCGACTGTTACGTGTAACTTTCTTCAGCATTTCAATATAAATCACTTAATCTAACCATTAGACATCGTGCCTACCCGCGCTAAACAGCGTATCTATAAAAGATGTTCACAGTACTTGTGACCTTTTAAATAAGACTGTCATGACTAACCAAGAGAAATTACCTATGGCCTAGACGGGATTGTACCATTCAGAGGCAAAAAGCCGTATCTCCATTTGATTGTCAGTGATATACGACGTTTTGAAAATAAAAATTTTCGGAATTGATCGTTCATTGTCTGCCAGTAATTACCTTTTCTCTAAAGAATATTATTTTATTGGTAATTGTTTTCTAGATGAAAGGCTACTCTATATTGAATTTACTTCGTTAGTGTACTGGTAAATTAAGCAATTTACTTGTTAGATTAAATATAAATTATTTCTGTGTGGTTCGTTTATTTATGGCGAAGATTAAATTGGAATAGAATTGAAGTTGACATTAAGTAGTCTAACAATTATTTTTAGATCTCATCTTCTTTTTTAATAATTACGTATATTTTTGGTATCTAAGTGGAATGAAATTAGGTATTTAATACATTTTACTTTTGCAAGCATGTTCCATATGAATTCTGAGAAAAATTCAGAATTACTTTTTCTTGGTCCCGTGAGAATAAAAGTTCTGAAAGAAATATTGTTGTAATAGTAATGAATTATTACATTTTTGCCCTAAGGCCACGTTTACGCATAGGCGTAATGCCGTAAAAAAATAGTCGACTGGCATTCAACGCCCTGAGTGCCGACCATATTCGCCTCTGCACCGCTATCACAAGACGGCCGCGACATACTCTCGAGCTCTCTCGCACTATCCGTCTCTCTCTTATTAGACCACTTAGAAAGAGACGGATAGTGCGAGAGAGCTCGAGAGTATGTCGCGGCCGTCTTGTGATAGCCGTGCTGATCGCTCGCACGGTGTGTCGCGCGACATTACGCCTGTTTTTTCGATTTTTGTACTAATTCATTTAATGTAGCATTAAAGGTTACTGTCTTATTGTACAAGGGTCTTAAAACACATGAAATAAAAAATATGAATGTAAAAATATGTAATATCGAACGAACTCACTTTGTAAACCTTCTTGTAGTGTATAGAACACTACAACATTTAATAAGCCGTTATGTAGTCACAGTTAAGAGCCATTTACACCGGTTAAATCTGCAAAACGGATAAAATTAAACATTGAATATCTTGATAACAGTAAGAGTTAAGATACTACTTTCTTGGAGAAATTAACTTTATTTGATCTAAACTATGCCCCCTTGCAATTAACGGAATGTCATGAACACATGTATATAATTATATTTGTTTTGCAATCTAATATAAGTTACAGCTAAAGTACTTCCTTTTAACATTCTCAATCCTCATCAAAAATATGGCTAAAATTCAAACACTTTTCAATGGATTATTTTATTACAAATATATATTTCAAATATACAATGAGTAACCATGACCGCCGCTCCGGAACTGCGGTGAGTCACGCCATCTCTGTCTTGTGCTAGCGGTGAAATGCGACGAAAATATATTTTCCATTTAAAAGCAGGTGTAGTCAGTGACTAATATCTATTTTACTCGGTCTAACGGTCAATATAGTCCAAATACCTACTTACCATACTTAAGTTTCATACTGACAAAACCTTTGGCGGTAGCGAACATAGATAATCTAAGTAATTAAGAGGAGTAGCTACACTAGCTATTTCAAACGCTAAATCTTTTACTATTCGACCGATATAAGTTTGGGAATCGAATAGCAGTCAGTTCCTAATAAACTTTGACGTATTTCTATGGCAAAACTGTCATCCAATCCCATTAATTTTACCAAAACTCGGCATTGCGTACTCCATTGACAATCCAATTAAGTTTTATTCAATAGGGTTGTGGACTATAATTTTATTATTACTCCAAAAGAGAACGGCAAAAAAATATGCCTAATGATGAAAATCCGATTCAAATATTTTAAAACATTACGAAGATACCTACTACAGCCGTTTTAAGAGGATTGTGAAGTGCCGATACGCGGCGCGAGTAGGTATTTTAAAAAATTATATCTGTTTCACACCGCTCTTTGCCTCACTCGTATCGTGCGATAGAGAGAGTAGCAAGTCCTGGAGGCAATTGACTACATTTCCTTGTTGAAATATTGTTCCGGGTGATAACGTTTTTACCCCCTTAAACCTTTATGAAATTAAATAATTTTGGTATTATTGGATTCAGTACACTTTAATCTATGTCCGTACGTTTTCCTTTTTCAGTAAATCAGTTAAGATTAATTAAAAATAAATAAAACGATAGACAAAGTTTTTAAGTCAAAAATATCGATTTTTAGATGCTAATAACTTTTAACGCAAGCAATATTTCTTAAAAATCAAAACGTACCGACCTAGTTTTTCATTAGATCTACAACATGTCCAAAAATTATAAAAATTGAACAATGTTTACGGGGTGAAAAACGTTATCGCTTTTTGTATGAAAAATTACAGGTTCACAATCCTCTTAATATTGCTTGATAGAGAGAGAAGGCGTCATAGTAACTGACAATCGTTTCATGTGTAGGTGCTTTTTGCGGAAAAGGGACAAAGTTTACCCCCTCTTAAAACTTTGGACACTTATAACTTTGTTATTATTTTTTGTCTTGTGAACTATTTTCTCCATGTGGCTATGTGATTAAATTTTTTATGCTTATTGATTATTTTATTTGGTGTCGCCATTCCTATTGTTGTGATACGGTCTAGAATCCTAGTTAAGTTATACAATGAAAAGCCGTTGTTAAGCTAAAGGTACCAAACCTAACCGTCGCAACGCTAGTGAGGCAAACTAAGATACATTTTGTCTAAAATGTTGCAATGGAAAAGTCTTATATGCCCTAAAGTAATGAATTTGCCAAGCAAACAGTATTTTTAACAAGGGGTTACGTTAGCAGAGTCCCCGGGGGATTGACTCGTAAACAGACTTAGATGCAATTAGCTACAAAACTAGTAACTTTTCTCCAGGTGCGCGTTTCTCTACGAGTTACGCCCGACGGGCTTGCACTTTGTTTCGGAGCGACTTTTCTTTTGACGTAAGGTGCATTCGGGTAACTCCGAAAATCGTGTTACCTATTCCTTTCCCAATGATCCACAAAAGTGAGTCTTATATAGTTCTGACACAGTGTACATATTCCTTTTTTATTCGGAGTTACCCTCCTAAAATTACTATTGGATTGGTATAAATTATCGGAATTACCCGATTTTCGGAGTTACCCGAATGCACCTTACTCGTAATGTGACTATGCAGGCTCTGTAGACATTAGTTAATTAATTGTGCGGAGAATACTGTCCAGCACGTATGATACGGATATATGAAAGTTGAGTTAAAAAGTAGTTTCCCGTTTCTACTGAACCGACAAAATCGATAGAGCTCCGTGATTCGGAAAACTTTCATAGAAAATAATTGTATGAGTTAAGAAACCCACCTTTTCAGACTGCATTCTTCAACCACAACCACATAGAAGAAATCTTTTTTCTTATTATTTTCTACTCATAAGTACTTACATTCTAATATAATTTTCAACAAACTAACTCAATTTTTTCAATTAACTTACTATAGTATGAAGCGAGAAAGGTTTGTCAAAAGCAGCTAGTGGCAATCCGTGATGTCTGCCCACCCCTCCGTGAAGCGGGCGTGATTATATGAAATATTCGTATGATTCAACAAAGTCTTCGCCAAAACAACACCTTTCTCGCAGTCTAATTAGTTTGTCGTAATTGAAATTACGCAATTGGAAACAAATAAGAATGTACACGAACCGAGTTTCTAACAATTACACTTTAACTGAGAATGAGGCTGTTTGTGTTTAAACAAATATTACGTAAGCTCGTAAGCAAAGCTCTGACACTGTCAAGTGTTAGTTGACATGTATCTTCGTCAACATATGTATTGACAAAGATGATTTACTGTCACTCAGCACAAATGGAAAATTGACAACTTGAAATTATTGGTCGAATCTGAATGATGTCAATTTGAAAATCCTCGACATGGAAAATTGTCCAGCCTGCAGTATAATGCTTAAATGTAATTTAATTAGGTACATCCTAAAAAGTAAAATTGACATACTTGATACTGGTCGAAATAAATACGTCCATATATTGAATTTTGTACAAAATTGTCGATTTTCATATAACATTTTGATAACGTAAATGAGACAACATTCACTTTCCACGTTTTTAAATACCTATTTCATACTGGACAAAATTCCATATGCGCTAGTTTCATTTTGAACAAAATAAATTGGACATAAAAGTATAGACACAATTACATTTTCACCAAAATCACTTTTGATAGTATTAGTTTTGGTCCAATTTCAAAATGGCCATTTTGTGTTGACGATTTTCCATTTGTGCCGAATGACAGTAAATCACAATAGTTATTTGTTATGCAAGGCTGCAAAGTTGTTGTTTGGCGCAAGTGCTTGTATTGAAAGCCGAGCTAGCGAAGGATTGTTAGATTGAACCACGAGCGAAGCGAATGGTTCAAAAGTACAATCCTGAGCATAGCGAGGCTTTTAAGGCAAGAGACGCCAAACAAAACACACAACTTTTCACCTCACCACCGCGAGGGAAATTGTAACTTGTAATGAAAGTAATTGGGACCTTATAGGTACTCATATTCAATAAACGTTTGTTTACATCTCATCAAAATCAAAACATTTAATAATTATTAATTGTAACAAACATTTTCGCATCTTGAAATAGACTCCACCCTTACATTCAAAAAGTCAAAGTATTTTTGGGTAGGTACTAGGTACTTAACTCACGGGTAAACTAGGGCTCAAATAAATAAATAAATAAAAAAGCCTTTTATTTCTTGCATTAAAAACAAACAATTTTAGCTACTGGTAAATTATTAGTTAAAAAAATTATTTAGTTGTATTGTATCTTTATAAGTCAGTCTAATTATTAATATTTTATATGTAATGAAGAAATAATAAGTATTATTAATTTCGTTTTATCAAAATAATAATATTGAAATATTAGCATAACACCATAAGTTTCTGAACGCAGGATAATGACATCTCATTCCTATAGAAAAAAGTTGGATCTCGCGATAGAGCACCACGTTCGAAATTCAAAAACTCTTTCCACGCTAGCGGATATAATGAAAACTTTTGCGCGCAGATTTTGAGCGACAAACCAAGCCTTTTCGAGCCGGTGAGGTGAAAAGATTTTTTTGTACTCGACGATTAAAATATGTGTATTAAGATTTCATAGAGAATACTGCAACGTCACTCTTTTCATAGTTGTAGTCCATGTTACTGACGAAACAATCGAAATAACTACTTTTCGATACGCTCCAGACAACTAAAATAAATTCGACCAATCACGTGGCTGCTTTACTGAACTGTAATGAATTGGACCAATAGAATCGCTTTGATGTCGTACGCTCGTTGGATGTCTTTTAAGATATCAACAAGCGTACGAGCGATGAGCTGCACTTCGTTTCAACAGTATCGAGTTTGTTTAATTAGTTCAGTTGACTCGTAGAAAATTAATTTTAATGAACTCGTACAAAAAGTATTGTTCACAATAGTGTTATAATCAAGCTTTTTAATCTCGTACCTTACTTAAACCGTAAAAAACACGGTACTCGACTAAAAAGCTCTCTATTATAACACGATTGTGAAAAATACTATTTTTATCAGCGGGCGGAATTAGTTGTAATTTAATTACTTAATATAAAAAGATATCGGAGGAAACTGACAAATAAAGTAAACTCAATTAATTTCTTTTTTTCCTTGTGCACGGCGCGCGGCGTGAACCCGATCAAGATTTCCACCATTGTACTGATTATTACGCGGGATCAGTGAAAGTTTCCTATTGTTGCATGTTATGGATCTTTTCTATTAGCCATAGTATTGAGCTTAATAGAGAGATAAGGCACTTAAGGCGTAAGCTTCTTTGCCACCGACGTGGTATAAAAAAAACCGGCCAAGTGCGAGTCGGACTCGCGCACGAAGGATTCCGTACCATTATCTATAAAAACGGCAAAAAAATCACGTTTGTTGTATGGGAGCCTCCTGTAGCCTAGTTGGTAGTGACCCTGCCTACGAAGCCGGAGGTCCCGGGTTCGAATCCCGGTAAGGGCATTTATTTGTGTGATGAGCACAAATATTTGTTCCCGAGTCATGGATGTTTTCTATGTATTTAAGTATTTATTTATCTATATAAGTATGTTTATCGTCGTCTAGTACCCATAGTACAAGCTTTGCTTAGTTTGGGACTGAGCCGATTTGTGTAATATTGTAAAAAAAAAATATATAAAAAAAATACTTATTTATTTTGGTTTTTAGTATTTGTTGTTATAGCGGCAACAGAAATACATCATCTGTGAAAATTTCGGCTGTCAAACTATCACTGTTGTTGAGATACAGCCTGGTGATAGACGGACAGACAGACAGATGGACAGCTGAGTTTTAGTAATAGGGTCCCGTTTTCCTCTTTGAGTACGGAACCCTAAAAAAATACTATAATAGAAGGGGTATCAAGCGCGATTTCCATCGGGACCGGTGTAGCCACCTCATCCCCTCCACGTCGCCTACAACAACATTGCGATCGGGTGACGTTGGTACGAAAGCTTGAGCGCATGCTCAAACTCTAGTGGCGCGCGTGCCACGCCCACATCGCCATTCTATACTCGTATATTTATTTAGTGTTCTGTGGTTTATACTATTCGAACATTGAATAAGATTGTAGAGGATCAATATTATATTAGTCTAATCTGGCATATTGATAAGATTAGACGTTGCCATATATTGATCTCGTAACTAATTTAAAACTAGGTCCTCGCGCGGTGATATATAATATTAATATAGCCTAGCTACGTCCATCCGGAAAGTCCATTCTAACACTGGTGAAAGATATTTTCAATCTGATATGTAAATAGTTACATTTCACAATCTCGAAAGATTTACCTCTATATTATTAGTATAGGTTGATTCTACTTTGTTGTTATAATTTTCTCTTTTCATTTTATTCCATCTTGTTATAGTTTTCTCTTTTGTTCCATAAAAGCGATGTTTAAAAAGTTAGAACGGGTTCCCTTTGTAGTTGCACAGACGCGAAGTGAGTAATAACGTTTCCTCAAACAAAGAAAATAAGGTCTAGACACCGCAGGGTTGATGAATCACCCTAGCAGATGAAAATAATTCTCGCTCTTTCTCAAAGGAATCGTAAAGATTGCTTTTTAAAAGTGAGAGGAGTCTTTAATTTACCCTTTGGTGCGGTTCTGGTCCCAATTTCTGCTAACTGGAAAAATGTCACTGGATCATTCCGCTAGAAAATGAAAATAATCCTTGCACTTTCACAGAGACGATCGGAAAAATTACTTTCCGTTCTGTATTTAAAAGGATTGAAATCTTTGAATTCGTTATATTTAAATTTTTCACTAACTTGACACTTGACATTGTCAGACAATAAGCCATACATTGCTTTGTCTAGACGTAACAATGGTCGCTGGGAACTATTCTTACTAGTCAACTTGGAAATGTACAGCGATTTGCCATTACTAGGCGAGTCTAGAAATAAAATTTGTCGCTTGGCAAGTTGGCACACCATCGTTACTTATCGACCCAAAAATGTACGGATAATAATAAATAAATATAATAATAATAATAACTTTATTACACAAAAAGACACTGTTACATAATAGGAAAGCGATATCTGGTGAGTCCCAAACTAGGCTGAGCCTGTATCTTGGAACTCATGGAGTTATCAGTTACATCTGTTATCTATAATTATAATGAGTAATGAGCCACAAGAGCGAAGTTGTGTTTTAAAAAAGAAAGTTTATAAACTGTGACAAACATTATTTTAAAGTATTAAACCGAAAACTTAATAAATATATTTGTACTCAAAATTTTAAAAGTTCCTAGTAGGTAATTTATTTGTAAAACAGGTAGGCAAGCGAGTTTCTGTGTGATTGTGCGTGTATGTGTGTGTATGTGTGTATAAGTGTATGGATATTAGAGCGAGTAACATACCTACTAAATAAGTGTGAGACTCCTAGATACATGGTTGTAGGAGACTTTCAGTGTCAGCATATGACAGGGTAGTAAACCATTGTTTGATAGTGGATTTAAATTTGTAAACTGTGCATTCTTTTAGATTACAGGCTTTGCAGACGGCATTGTAGATAAACGGATGTGAGTGAAATGCAATACGTTTAGCGTGTGCGGACTTAACGAGGGGCACTGGTATCCTATATATTCGTTTGTTTATTACGTGATCTTCCAAAGAAGACTTCGCAATACTGCGGTGAACTCTAACAGCTGCGCTGAGGATGAATAACTGCCTAACTCTAAGGTATCCTGTTTCTCTGTATAGCGTGTCTGTTGGGAATCGAAAAGACTTCTTCAGCATAACCTTAATGACTGCACGCTGCGCGCGCTCAAGTCCAAGCAGTATCGTCTTACCAGCGCTGCCCCAGACTCCAATGCAATATTGCATGATCGACTGGCACAACGCATGGTAGACCAAGCGCACTACATCCGGGGGCGAACAGTCCCGTAGCCGCTTAACCAAGTATATCAGTTTCCTAACTTTCTTTGATAAGACAATTATGTGCTGTTTGAAAGATAGTCGTTCGTCCACGATGAGCCCCAGATACTTCACGGTGACGCACCTTCTCACAGTACCACAGGAACATTTTAGGATATTTGAACCGCAGCTATGCATTTTGAGACTGGAAAAAGCAGGAGCAGAGGAAACCACTGTTTTTGAAAAAGCTATGTGATTGCTCTTGTCTAAATTCAAAGTGAGGAGATTGTCATTAAGCCAATTTGCCACCCTCGACAATCCCTCCTCAGCAGACTGGTATGCCTCGTCCCAAGTATTACCGCTAAACAGAAGAGCTGTATCATCAGCATAACATATTATCTCAGAGTTGGGAATTGATAGTTGGAGAAGATCATTTATATATATAATGAATAGGGTAGGTCCAAGAATACTGCCCTGTGGTACGCCAAAGAATATGGGTGACCTGCAACTAGTGAACTCCCCAATTTTAACTACTTGCTGTCTGTCAGTTAAGTAACTTTGAAACCAGTTAAGAGCTGTGCCTCGTATTCCCAGTGCCTCCAGCTTTCGTAACAGTATGCTAGGCGAAACTGTGTCGAACGCTTTTGCGAGATCTAGGAACACGCCTAAGCAGCACTTATTAGCGTCTAGATGACCCGAGATTATATTAGTGAGCAGAAGTGCAGCATCTTCTGTGGATTTGCCTGCCCTGAACCCAAACTGGCGCTCTGAAATAAGTGAGTTTTGATCTATATAGTTCGACAGTCTCTTACTAACGATTTTTTCTAGAATTTTAGAAAAGACACTCAGCAGTGAAAAGTGGGATAATTCAAATGTCGGTCACAAATAGTCACAATTACTCACAATACGGTATACGAAAAAAAAATTACATCACCTACAAACCAAACTTACGAAAATACTCAGAAAATATGAAATTGATCATATTTTCGCTATTTTAATTGTAAGTAAGATTAGACCTACCGTATTGTCAATTGTCACTATTGTCAGATTGTTAATGGCCCATATTTTACCAACTTGACAATTGTCACTTGATAACGACAATTCTCCGTACATTACTGGTTCCACAAGTAACTTAGTGACCACCTTAACTTCTAGAACGAGCAATGTACGGCGAATTGTCAGTGTCAGGTGGCAATTGTCAAGTTGGTGAAATAGGGGCCTGGCCTCTATTTCACCAAATCGACAATTGTTGCCTGACAGTGACAATTCGACTTAAATGGCTGCGTCAACAGGTTAAGGTGGCTGCTGGACAGCTTATTGACCCAGCAATGTACGTGGAATTGTCAATGTCAAGATCGTGAAATAGGGCCCTGTTTGTTCTCCACGCCCGTTCGATTTTGATTAGTTCTTTTAATTATCTTTGACCTCACCTTCACCAATCGCAAAATTATCCTTTACTCTGTCCAGAGTTCAGACGTACCGGCGTCGTTTATCGATTCGGCTGACCTTGCCGTTTTGTGTAACTTCTCTTGAAGTATTCCACGGCTTATCCCACACGCTATTAGCTTTTATTTATACCTTACAGGGCTAGAAGGCAAAACTGAAAGTGCTTTTTTCTTTAATGTAATTGCCCAACCAATCACGATAAAAAAAAATACAATCTCTCAAAACTGATAAGACGAAAAACATTTAAATCTAGTGACACGTTCTAAATGTCTATGGTGTTTTTTGTAAAGCGAAACGTCATAGGTTTTATTTAAATGAGTCAATCAACTTTTCTCTGTCTCTAGTTTTCCATGGTTACGTAACCTGGGTCACTTTTTAAAAACTTGTTTTTACCCCTTGTTCCATCTAGTCATACACTTAGTTCTACATATAGGTATGACTAATAAGAAAAAAAAATCCGCTTAGTTCTACATCCATGTATCATCTCACGAAGCGCCAGAACCGAACAAATGCAAAAAGGACAAGAAATAAAAACAATGTGGGAAATGTCCTTTTTGCATTTGTTCGGTTCTGGCGCTTCGCCGGCCGCTACCGCGGCACGCTCGCTTCGCTCGCTCGGCTCGCGCGCTGTAGGGTCGCAGTTCTTCCTAACACTCCTCCTCGCTTCGCTCGTCGTCGTACCTACACCGACCTGCCTTAGAATCTCTCTGAAACTACTTTGAACTTCACTCAAAAATAAATGTGGAAAATTCGGAATTTGTGAAATTAGTAATTTGGTCAATAAAGATTCAATATAAAACGGAATCTGGTAAATATAGAGCATGAACAATCCAGAAATTGGATCTCATCTCTGCAATCGTTAAATTTTCTATCGTGTAGGTGTATGACTAGACAGAACAAAAAAGTACCATTTTACGTGTTCAAAGAAGTCATACATGGATGTAGAACTAAGCGGATTTTTTTTTCTTATTAGTCATACAGTACCGGTCAAAAGTTTAAGTTCACTCTTTGATTTAGGTACAAAAAATGTCGACAATTTGATGATAAACCGGCTGGGCCATATGGCCTTGCCACTTAAAACGTACAATGCTCAGATACAATGTTGGTTTTTAGGGAATGAGTTGTTTAGAAATCTACGTAAATTGTGTCTGACTAATCAAACATATCTCTGTAAACAATAACGGATCATTTGGAAACAAATTTCGGCTTCCGAACTGCAAAAAAATATTGCCCATAAGTACTCATTTGGGTTTATCATCAAATTGTCGACATTCACTTCGTCGAATTTCACTTCAAATTCAACGTTTCATGTATTTTCATTTCGTCGACAATTCATTTCGTGGAATGGTCATTACAAGTAGTTTTAAATCGTGTATTTTTACTTGTCGGATGATTCATTAAATAGTTGTATTATGTCATGGAAAACGTTTTGTGATTTATTGTTTCAAATATTTTTAATTAACATACAAATTATTACAATGATTATTACTTATTTAAATTTAAGATAAATAGTTGGCATTACAGTTATCTATGGCATTATGTTGAGAACGAAACGCAATGCAATGGCTTTAGTACCACCCAGGGGACACGTGCAGGGTTGTGGTAGGTAGCTCCTGCGGACGCAAGTGACAGTTGTCCCCCCTGTGTCGAGTGAGTTGGCAACACGACTGTCAGAGGTTCTTAAGCCGCCTAAAGGCCTCTAACTCGGCTTAATGACGACTGTCAGACAGCAGCCGGGATCAACTGCTTAGCGTGCCTTCCAAAGCACAGAATTTTAACCTAACCTAACCGCCAGCGTGTCGACGTCACCCCGCTTCGCGGGGTGCCTATTTCCGCTCTGAGGGACACAAGTGAACCCTAACCTAACCTACTTATAATACAATTGTTACGGTTGTTTGTTTTTTTACTGCGGGGGCTCCGCCGTTTTTCTGGCTGCCCTAACCTAGTTAAACCCCTATAATCAGTTTAATTTGATTATTTTGTAATGCTGTATTACAATTTCGAACAAATGAAATTCGTTGGTTAGTTATTCTGCTATTTAAAATTCATACAAAAAGAATAATTTGCCAAATAATATTCCCTGAACAGTTATTCTATAAAATAATAAAAATTGGAATAATCTGGTCATGAAATAAAATTACACCAAATAATAACTCGTGAACTAAATGTTACTTGAAACGTTTTCATTGAAATGAAATTCGATGAAAAGTTTGTCGACAAAACAAGGGACACCCGGCCCAGCCTTTGCCGTCATTCCTATAAGATTTTAGGGAATGCGTTGTTTAGAAATCTACGTAAATTGTGTCTGACTAATGAAACACATCTCTGTAAACAATAACGGATCATTTGGAAACAAGTTTCGGCTTCCGAACTGCAAAAAATTATTGCCCAAAAGTACTCATTTGTACCTAAAACAAAGAGTGAACTTAAACTTTTGACCGGTACTGTACATGTAGAACTAAGTGTATGACTAGATGGAACAAGGGGTTTTTACGGGTTTAAATCACCAAATGTAGGGTTTGGTTGACATTATTAAAACCTTTTTGTATGAACCATCTTTTAGGCATGCTAGAAGCATGCAATGCATCTTATCTTATGGTTAACGGGACAGAATAACAACTACAATAGTTGATTGATCCAAATAGTCTACTTACTTGGAGAACTCTATACTGTCTTTATTTCTTTTAGTATTTATGTTATTACAGCTGATACAATTGATTACCAAGGCAAACTACAAAAGTCTTAACCCCTTTGATGACGAGACAAACCAGTAGGAATCGATTTCCGACGGGCGCCAAGTTGTTGCATCTACTTAGTTAACAATAACTAACTATGCGCCTATTGATAAAGAACTATCATTATAACCCCTGCGTTACTCCATGCATGTTTTGCACAACTAGACATCTCTGTAATAAATATGGAGCATGTATATATGGAGCTCGTAGTCTATTACGTCGTTTTTACTTTGGGGTGCATTGCGCATGTATTGGTGGTGGGTGGGGTGGGTTCACCCTCGGTTAAAGCGATTGGTAAACTCTAGGGCAGTTCTACATTGGGAACACTGTTTGAATCGAGTCTTTTGTTTGTCTTGTTGGTTATGTTTTGCCGTGTTTTTGCCATTGGTTGAGTGACGCTTGGACGTTTTTCTTCGTCTGACGTAATGACAGTTCAGTTCTGTTGGATAATAGCTTCGTGCTCGTTTTGATAGAGGGTTTTTTTTGTTGCTATGTTATACTGTGTCGTTCTTGATGGTAAGAGTAGAGCACTATTTAGGATTTTTGTCTTATTGAAATATATATCTCCAATGAGAAAATGTAACTTGATAAAAGTAAACTATACCAACAATAAAAATCCATGTGTGTATATTCCTAATAAGGATATGCAGAACTTATAACATTAGTGCCATCCCATTGCCACTATAAACATAACAACACATCACATAGTGCGTACGTAAGTTTTGGGTCAATGAAAATACATATGTTGATCAAATATTTACCAAATCTTATTTACAAACCGAAATGAACGGCAACCTTGACTAAAATAGCGTATAATAACGAACGCAGTGAATAAATAAAACCGCTACATCATCGTACTATCGAATTCACCTGTCCAATCTATCGACTCGATAATCAAGTGGCGCTATGCGTGCGCCTCACTATTCCACCCCGTCCCATCCAACTCTGTCAGTACGCATTTGACAGCGGCCACGGAAGGACGCTTGCCCGCGCTCCAGAAAAAAAAACTGAAATCCGTGTCCATGGTCAAACAGTGAACCCGTCCTGTTTCTAGTGTCAGTGTATGTTACCTACCTTGGAGGACCACGTAACTTTATCTGTGATTAGATTCCGATCGTACCACAATTTTCCCTGGTTACGTATCGTATTTATTTGTTTGTGTGTTAAATTTATACGTATCGCGTGCTTATGAACTAGGTCTTGTATATTTATCGATCTTGCTGAAGTAGGTTTACGCCGGCTTCATCAAGTTACGTCTCAAATTTTGCTCTCTAGAATATACAAGACTTGCAAGTTGCTCAGATAGCGTGACAGTAGAAAAATACATTACCGAACAGTTCAATATAATTTGATACAAAACGGCATTCAAAAATTTCTAATTCTTATTCGTAATGCATCCATGAGCATCGATAATTTCAAGGAAATCCGTTCTCACTGCGACAGGTGTTTTCACATGTTGCTATCTCCCAATATAATTACATGCGAAATGAATTTCGTGCACGATTCTTGTCCAACGCTCATTTTGTAATGAAGTAATTAGTCTATTCTCTCTCTAGCTATTAAAATTCCTATCAACGTGCGGATTGTCTCCGGTATCGACAGAGATTCAATCTTAATCATACAACGAAAGCTTCTAATAAAATTTCACTTTTACTTTCATTTTCAAATCAATTAAACCATCAGGATGATTATCAATATTGCCGGTCAGAGAAACCTCGCTTAGAATTTAATAACTGACCTAAACATGCTCCTTGCGATTTGATATCTATATTACAGCTATAAATCTTCTTTCAACATGTCTACTGCCATTAAACATGAGCCGGTCTATCCCTGTGGTTATTAATTCGACTGCATCACTATCCTGCATTTTTATGGACACGCCGTATCAAGCAACTTTGAGGCTTGTGCAACAAGTAACAAGATCCAATTTGGCTAGACGATGGCACGTGAAAAGTTCGTACTCTTGCCCATTTGCGTCAAAGTAAATTACTGTCCAGTGAGTCGTAGAATTGGAATTATTGCTTTATAAGATACTTGGTCCAGACTATGAACGCCGGGAAAACTCTGATATATGCGAACACATTTCTCTCAAATTCCAGACGTCTAAAAAGAACGAGAACGGTGGAGTTCTCCATGATGTTTTCAACTTACCTAATAAAAACCCAAAGCTATTAAAGAATCTAAAAATATAATGTTAAAATGTTGAAGAGCGAAATAAAGGATTATTTCTATCATTACGTTCCGATTCTCAAATGTAACTGTTTTAGCACTATCTACCACTCAGGTTAATAATACTATCTATACATTTTCTTCTTCGCTCGTAACCGATAAAATCAATTGACCACTGCCGTGCAAATATTTACTTGGTTGTTTTGTCTAACCACTGACCCATTTTCTAGGCTGACTACTCAATATACCTATCCTAGGCACAGACACGCTAAGTCTAAATAGTAGATAAACTTGTTCTTGTAAGTTTGCTTGTTGAAAGTTCCATTTCCTAACCCGTTCTTATAATGCAAAACTCTATCTTGAAAGTGTTCCTCGAGTACTCTATATCTAACTTAAGCAATACCGCTTATGTAGTTAGTATGCACTTAATAATATGGACAATATGGTTTTTTTAACCAGTATAACGGCATTTATGTACAAAATACCTAGTTCTCATTGTGGTTCCTTCAGTATTCTTGAGATGTGACTGATATCGAAAATTCTTTTATAAAATTTAACTCCAGGGAAATCCTGTTATATCTCACGTATTGATAAGGAATTTGTAACTAACACTATGGATCGTGGATGTCAGAAATAAATTATGAATAATAATAATAATAAATCCCTCTCCTCGCCTCTCCAAAAACCCTCACGAGTTTCCGCCAAGGCTTCAAGATCCTTTGTGTTCCATCGATTTCATGCAAACTGCATTTCCCCCTCTCGGTTACAAAGAAAACTATCCGCGAACATAAACCTCTTTAGACATCAAAGTGCTCTTTTCCAGGCTTCACTGCAAAGCCCTCACTTGAGATTTCCCACAGGACAGGTTCAAAGGATCTGTGTCATGGCTTTGCTGAGGAATTGACCGTTGGAGGAAGAATTTTAAGGAGACTTCAAACGTTAGTGGCATTTACAGTGTTAGCCTGATTATTTGGTTAATGTTCATCGTCAGCTATAAGTTATAACAGTAACGCTTGGTCCGTTTTCTCGTCTGCGGTAGTGCAATGATAATTTTCGTAATTAGATCGTTGTTGCGATTGAATTCGCTCGTTAGTCGGCGATCGCGTGATTTCACATGAGTTGCCTATAGAGCGATGCGCTTCCACATTGCTTCGACTGGAACAAAAATATTGACGTTCTCCGCTTGTTTCTGCTGCACGAATATGTCGATAATTAACGGAAAACATTAATTGACAACATTTCAAAATATTTAATGTTACCTGAACGTAATAAAGTAGTTTTCAGAATTTTATTCTCACGCGTTGTTAAGAAAATCTCGAAAATGTATAACCCTTGTAGGACAAGATAAATAAATAAAAAGAAATCTGTACCTTAAATTAAATTTTCTATCGATTTCATGAATTAATCAATTAACGGCCCATTATAAAAAAAAATAATGTTGTCAATTATTTGCTTAGGATCTGCGACTTCGTTCACTGCGAACCTTCATAGCTCTTATACCTTCTATCATTCCACCGATTTTTGTTTAACTTTAGAGTCGTAAACTTGTCGAATGTATGTTTAACTTGTTTTTTTATCAACGTTACCTTTACTGCGTACATTTATGTCCCAGCGCCTGGATCAATGAGGGCGGGATCCAAAAATAACCCGCACATACTTTTGTCGCCATGCATTGTTGCGACCCGTCGCGATTCGTTTCGGAATATCATTAGAGCTTAATGAATTGTCAACATATTTCGTATCTGTATCCACGACGTACACGTTATTACGGAGAGTGTGAGGAATTCTGAACTAATTTAGTTAGACTGGAAACATATGTATGTCATCTTAGATATTAGATGGTGTTGGAAACACGAGAACTCTTAAGAAGATTAACTACTTCGTCTAGGCTAGTTACACGACAAACGTGTTAAACATGCTATCTAAGATTACCTTCAATATCCCACACCTGAGCTAAGAAATACTCTTGTAATTCGACTCTCTCTGGTAACTTTACGAGACCATCTTACCGAGATACTCGTGCTAGCCTGTGGTCTTATCGAGACTGCTGTAATCAAAGGTTCTCCTGAAACTGTACCTCTAAATTATACCTACTAATATTATTAAGAGGTAATGTTAGTGAGTTGATATGTTTCGGGTGGTCTCAGAATCTACTAATCCGATTTCAAAATCTTTCACTAAAACAATAAAGGGATCTTCAGAACGAGGAGCCGCTCGAGCAGCTAGTACCTACATAATAAATTACAAAAGTTATTATTTTCACAGCTCGTGAGCTCATGAATACTGGAAATGTCACGTTTTAATTTACGGGATTAGTTTATTTTGGGCCTTAAATTAAGTGATTCAGTTCAGTGCATTCATAACGTTGTAGGCTCCACAGTTTTACTCCGCAATGCGCCATTGCTTCCACGGAATTTTAAAATGTAATTGTCTGACAGACTAGCGTGATCCTTTAAAAGTATAATATTAATAAGTCTATTTTAATTAGTGAATATTTGGATTAATTTGAAGTTATTTCAGAAGCTTATTCGATAAATTTATTCTATTCTATTTCATTAATAAATTTGCAACTTTTGCTGAATTTAATTAGTTAAACTTACTCGACGGAGCAAAACTTCCCGAATCGGAATATTTTGAAGCCCGAAGAACATTGATGGGGTCTTGACACTAATTGTAAACTTCCTAGCCTCTCTTTCTTTACCAGAAATAGTGTATAACAGAAAGCAACATAATTATAACAGAATCAATTTTCCTCAACCACTTCACAGATTATCTGCGCCCCAGACCCCTTTCAACGCGACAGTTTCCTTGATTTGATTGATATGATTGCTCGAAAACAAACAAACATCAACGATAACGGACGATCCAGGGATCAACGACACTCCAACCGAGCGATGCGTAGGAGTCTCTATTTCAACACCGAGTTTGTACTTTTCTCCCGCTCTAACACGCTGGCATCGCATGTAGCCGTCGCAAATGTCGGAATTGAGCAAGAATTGGCAAGCGACATATTTTTCCTGATGATATGTGCCAAAAACAACACTTGGATGACCTGGGGATAGATAACTTTTACTTTTGAGATTGTCATATGTATTTATTTGGTAAACATACGGTTCGGCCTTGAATATCGTTCCCTGCCGTTTTCATCGTGTATATGTACAGCCTAAATAAATATATCTTGTACCCCACCTCGACGTCCTCTGTTTTTTCAACAAATATAAATGGATCCAATCCTCTGTTGGCTACACAAACAATGTCCTCGATTTCATTGATAATACTTTCAATGGACTGCCCTACAGGGACGATATCGATAGCAATATGAACAATGAAACCTTTTTCGTGTATGAGTTTGAATTGTACAATGTACACGTGAGTAGTGAAGAGACAAACTGTGTAAACCGTTTTGTGGGACAGACCTTATTTGTAAAATTATACCCCTTTTATGATAATAATAAATAAAATAAAATAACGTGTCTGTATTGTCACTATTTACTGAATATATTTTAGTAACCAAAGGGGTTCCTTTCTGAATACGATTCATCATTATAATAAATTGAAAATCTAGTCATCTCTTTTTACGAAATTTAGGTACAGTACAACATCATAAAAAAATAACTCCCTGTAAAATATTGGGCATAATAATATATTAATAATATAAACGATTTATACCATTTCCGTTTTTGGAGCGATTGTAGGTCCACAAAGTTCTAGCTCTATAGGTATTGAAGTTAGTTTCCCATTCTCGACAATTTTCGCGATTCCCTTAGTTAACTGGAGCACCAACTGTTAACCTCTATCTCTTAATCCTTGGCACGCTCGGCAGCCCGGTTCCAATCTCGTGACCTGAATGCAATCCCGATGCTATCAAGACTCTTAGAACACTGCGAAAGACGTAAAACTAGATTGCTTAGCAAATTCTTGCTCGGGTCCTTCAGGAAGCAATAGATTTGGTCAGTCTTTTACTCGGTTCAAGGAAATTGACTTTCGGAAAGGTATTTAATGCTGCTGATATAAAAGCAAGATCTTATTTCATGCCAGTTAGGTATTCTGCAATAGGAGGATTAGGAGGGCATAAAACGAGAGATGAATCTGCTTATCCCAATGTTTTAAGACCCTATAACATGCCGGCGTCGTAAACAAATCTTGGTGGTCCTAGCATGTTACAGGAATCATAAGCTTGTAAATTACTGTCCTGAGTAAATTTCTCCAGAGGCCTCACAGGCTTTGTCACGCCTCCATTCTCTGAAGCCGTATTATTTATGAGTTTTGAAAGAATCAACATTAGGTTAGGATTATTTTGGAATAATCTAGAAAGTAACCTTCCATGAAATGATATATATATAACATAAAATATTCTATAAATGTTGATGATGTCTATGCGTATATTATTGGGTATACCCCAAATAAAAGTTACGTTACGTCACAATTTTTACCGTAGCGTGTATAAAAGTGAATTTTAACATATTAAGTATCATAACAACATTTGCGTTGTCCTCCAAGGCCGTAAAGAACATTCGTGACCGGTGTCCATTTAGCTAACTATATGAATTACCGGTTTTTCTTCCTCGTGTTCTAGCATTTAAAACGAAATACCTTCGTTATTATTAATATCTGGTGACGTTTATTTCAACATTTCGTTGCAGTGTTACATTGGACAATTTTGATACCTTTTCTAATTAAGTGAGTGATTATAAGATACCTACATACTTGTATAGTGATGGCTGTGTAGTGGAATGGATATTTCTTGAAGCGGTTGATAATGTCGAAGACTCTCAACGCGTACAGAATGTAAGTATGAATATGAATTACTGGAGCATTTCTATATGTATTCCTCTGGTGATAATACTCTCAGTACAATACCGACGACTTCCTACAAAACTCCCAGACTTAATTGAATTAATTGTATTTTTATACTGTTTGGATCTGCATTTCAGTTTTTCCTCCAAGCTTTAGAATTTCCTCCACCATTAAACAATATTAATACTGAGATATTTTCAAAGGATCCAGGCTATTTTAAGGTACCGGATTACCCAATTTTCTAACATCTATAGGGACGGGAAATATTTAAACAAGGAATAAAGAAGAAAGTAAAAAAACAATAATTAGGATTATTCGCAGTAGTTCCTTTGGGAAAATTACCTTTGAAGGAACTATTGCAAATAAACCTATGAATTGCGAAGATGATTTATTCGCAGTAGTTACTTCTACTTCCAAAGAAACTAATGCGAATAACTAATCCGGTAATTATAATACATATAACTTAGTTCTAAGCCTTACATTGGGTGTGCGGGGCGGCCATGACCGCTAGTAAAAGTATTTTAACGGATTATGCTATTGTATGACGCAAGACTAAAGAGGGCTTCTGTGTACGAAGAATAACGCCAACTTGGGCGTTTCGTCATCTTATCCTGCGGCATTTTTTTACTTCAAATTTATTTATTTTGAAATGTCCACCCAAACAGTTAAAAATGCATCCGGGAACTGTTCCTGTACTCGTAAAGCTTCGTTGTAAATAATTGAATAGGGGGTTTAAAGCAGTTAATTTTACAAACATGACAGTTTCGTGTCTTCTGTTACTGGATAAATGTTGAAGTTGATTGGCCCAACAACGAGTTGCTTTTTTGTCCGAAATGCAAAATATGGTTTTCGACTCTGACTTCGATACAAGTAAATTTTAGAGAAAAAACTTGTTTGAAGAAACTATTTTCTTGGTAAATGTAATAACAATTAAATGTAATACAAAATAGTTTCTTCAGAGAATAACTAGATAAGGTTAATACAAACTCTTTAAGTGGCCTTCAGGTAGAATCTGACCCAATATAGGTATGCATGTCAAGCATTAGGATTGTTAGTACTCATCAGCTTAATGCTTTCACATCTACTCTATATTCATTAAATCATTATGTACCTACTTAAGCTGACAGACCTCCCTAGGCCTACGTATGATAATGGTTCCTCGTAATGAGTTGTGGAATGTCGCATCATTAGTTTGTAATGTCGCTGGCGATGGAGCGGAATGGACTGTGAGATCTTATCATAAATCATTTAAAATAATGGTGAATCATTCAGTTTAGAAGTGACATCGTCTTTTGGTATCAGGGGGGCTAGGACATCATATCGCGTCTCACTGTGCAAATCTTAAAGAGAAGGGTGATCTTCTCGTCTCGCGTCGCTTTACGGCGTCAGTTGTCCTGCCCACTGATGGAATGACACAAATTCATCAATAAGGGGTCGTATTTAGCACGTTTTCGAGTATCTGTGGCTTGAAATGTTATCCGGAAATTTGAGAGCGGGATTGCATACGTGCCCAATGCCCATCCAACTTCTAACTTAACATTTAGCGTTATTGCATCTGTATTGTCGGATAAGGGATGCAATATTGCAGGGACAGGGTAAACATTCACGATACTCTAACACCAGTAATTCTGAGTCTTTCAACATTTTCTTGTGTTTCATAAAAACTATCGTCATCACTAGGGTAACAACAAATGCACGTGACGACCATTAGGTAAAAATTAATCGTTATTTTCCAATAATGCCTCCAACCGTCTCCCAAGTCAAGACTGCCTTTAAATCGATCCTCACTTCAAGCGGAATAATGAAATGCCTGCTTCAAGGTTGGATTCCCTAACAAGTCTGAGCCGACAATTTCCCGGGATATACAGAGTTCAAGGATACGACCTTTTCCCAAGGACGGTGATGGAGGGAAGGATATATTGTTGGAGAACTCACGAGGTTATAGAGATTTTTCTCCTTCTATTCTGTATTATTATTATACATTATGTAAACGCAAGCTTTACTATAAAAGAAAGAAAACAGTAATCTTATATTTCGTTAGTAGTTAACTCTGACTGAAATGTACTCGTTTCTTCGTATAAAATTTACTAAAGCCTAACCCAAATCAATAGTTATTTTCTGCAGAAATTGCATCATCTATAATGTGTTAGTTCGAATTATGAGGCATTGTTGCTTCCACTGATTCTGAACAGTCGTTTCAAACAATACGAAGTCCCAACTATTTCCGGCTTTCGAAATGGCTTCAACAAATTGGACGTCCTGAAATCGTTAGCCACTAAACGGCTGTAAAGCCTTCAGGCATAAACCAAACGATATCCTGATTGAGTAATGTTTAATGCTGCCTGGGCCGCCATTGTCTAGACAGATCGATTCTTTGTCAACGCTATAATTACGTTAGGGATACCCTTTTACGATGATTCAAGCGGACGAGGGTCATTTGCCTGATCATTCGCGACTCATTGGTTTTCAGAAATTGATGTCGTGGTTTGATTATACGATGAAATTGCTTTGCGTTGATGATTTCTTAATGGTAGTCGTAGGCCAATGTTACAATTAATTACTTACAGTATACACCTAATGAACTTTTCCTTGTTGTTAGTCTGTTCTGGTAAGCCAGTAGACAATAGTGACAGAAGTTATTAGAATAATTAATACAAGATATATGTTTAGAGGATTTTAACCCTATAACATCATATACTTTAAAGATTCTTGCAGCAGACATATCCATGGCGACGAGCAACAAAAAAGAAGTTGAATGCCCCAATTCGTTTTTTTGTTCATAAGTATAACCTTCAATGTCATGAGACTCATGAGCATGTGTTAAAGGTGATTCCCCATATTTCCAATAGAAGTACGGGCCAGTTGAAGCCTAAATTGAAGGAAAAAGACATATTGTGTTCGTTTATTTACGTAAAACTTTCCCCGATGCCAAAACAGATCAAAATTTCGACCGCGTCGGCAATTCCGCAGATTCAGTAGATTCCATTTTGTACCCCACGCCTTTCTCTAACGTTGTTTAGCTGGCTCGTGTCCAAAAGCGGCCCCTTAATCATAAAATTCACAAAAAACTGCGCAAGTAAACCCTCTCCCGTCTAACCGTCGTTTTCCATTCCCTGTTTTCATTTGTTATGTCTGGCTTTGTCGGTAACATTTTCTTAATTGAAGTAAAGTTATGTTGTGCTTTTTCTCATAATTACTTCCTTTTGTGTGCAGTAAACAAGGGATACTGGATTTAAAATATTTCAACAACATTTGCAGTGTCATAATTTTATAAATACTAGTTTCACGATGTAGTAACAGAGTCGCTAACATCCATGTACAAGTCAGTAAATCATCTTTATATACAAGTATGTTTTACCGACAACTCTGAAACGTGCAGGAGGGTTGTCGCCCCTGGTTGCCATGGTGACGGCTGTTTTATGCGCTCCAAGTCGCGCCCCCGAGACCGAGGGGAGGATTCAGCAACGTTGCCCGTTCTAAGCCAGTATTAGGCTTTAGGGTGATCCGATAGCGATGTTGGCTTGATATTTTATCGATACAAGGTCCCGTTGAAACATCCTTGGGCTTCGATTACGTTCGGGTGTGATTGTGTGTTTTTATATTTTGTTTGACACTCCTCTATTCATATCGTACATAATATCTCTTTCATTGAACAAAACAGGTGTTGTTATTCTATCTTAATTTTGTCCTAACCGCACCGGTTAAAATGGGTTAAAAGCTAAACAGTACTCGTATATCTAGAGCTTTATGCAATTATGCCAATTATGCATAAAAATACCTCAAACCTTTTTTAGTTTTATTGTCTTTCAAATTCGTTTGTCTAGTATGGTAAGGGACATAACACATTTTATTTAACACAGGTTTATTAAGTTGAACGAATAATAGATTTAATACTTAATGAGAAAAATCCTACATTGATAGGTTTCAAACTAGCCCTACTGTAACTGTATTAATAATAGATTCTATACGCTAAGTGCCAGAGAATATTGACCCGGCATTTAAATATTTTCCATCGTCGCGTGCCGTCTCCTCGGAAGCGTTTACTAAAATTATTCTTTTGTCACGGTTTTCTCTAAGTAAAATAAGTTAGTCATGGCCAAGCTTATAGTTAGCCTAACATTCACGGTTTTGTTGTGCCACCTATCTTAGTTTAGTTCGCTAATTACCAGTTTTATTGATAAGTTTTTTTAGTTTGTCATTTTATACGTTCTTGGGTTCTATTCTACAGATTCTACTTACTTTTGATGTCAGTTTCTATTGAGTCCCACTGAGATACCTCATGTACATTTTTGCAAGCTCATGTACATACATTTCGGTTCCTCACTAAAGTAAGTGAGTAAAGTTTATCGTTGCCATATCATCTACGGTCTTTCATTAGCTATTCGTATCTACTTGAATACATTGAGCCCTTCGAGACGTGGTGTATCAACCTGTTTGAAACCAGTATGTCCAGTCCACCTGGCGTCAATGTATTTGCTTGTTTTTACAAAACAGGTGCTAAGTCAATCTTCCGTATGCGTCTCCACTTCATTGTTGCGACACGGGTGGTATCAACTCGATTGTTGTTTTCTGAGACTATCCTTATATCGCTCTTACAGTGAAGTGCAAAAATATGTATCGTTTTAATCTTCTCATAAATATGTGCCGGCACCTTAATCCGCTGATATAAGAGCGATGGGACATATTTATGAGTAAGTTGTATGCACCCATATTTTTGCACTTACTTATCTTCTTCTTATTTTTTACTTGAAACTTGTCTCTTCAAGGCTATTTGGGCTTATATCTGTTTATGGTGTTAGAGTAGATGGTTATGGATGGATGTTTAAAGCATGTTTTTATTTTGATGCACCTGAGTGTGTGATATATATGGATTAGGTGCGAGTCTACAATTAGTGTTTTATTTACCTGTCAATTCAGATTCTTAGTAGGTGTGTGATTTTTTGGCGCCTATTTTAACTGAACTTTTATTTAATATATTTAAGTAATACCATTATTTTTGGCTGTATATAAAATTAACGTTATTGTTACATATTCTGTGAGTTACCTAACCTTATGAAAGTAACCTAAATATCTTAGCACAAAGCCGCCGCACAAGATGGAATTATTATTTCCCTTGCTACGAATTCTTGCGTGTGCTCAACATTTACTTTCTTGCCAGACATTCGAGTAGGTGTAGGTACTGAATTAACGCATTCACTGCCACCTCCTTTTCCTGGGCATTCGCCAGGTGCCACACTTTTTAAAATGTACTTTATGTAATGCACTTTACGTAATTACGAACGCGTCTGTGCGTCGATGGCACACGGTGAAAGTCACTGGAACGCACATACGCGTCGGTGGCAGTGAATGCGTTAAATATCAGTTGCTCGAAAAATTTAAAATATTTCTATCCTTATTTATGTAAAATTTACAACTTGTCTGCTTTATATATGACACTAAATGCATTCAAAGTAAATAGTCGTGCAATAAATAAAAATATTTCAAAATATGTTATTATAATTTGTTTGGTGACGTGACGTGACCTATAACTAATTTGTAAATTTTATATATCGTAATACATCTTTTTACGTGACGAAGAATTCATATCAAAATACAAAGTAACGTCTGCAATGTCTGCATGTTAAAGTAAACTTTAAAAACAATATTGTTTTATTTTCTTTTGCGAGCCGTTGTATATTCAAAATAAAACAGTTACGTCCTGAATTGTCATTAGGTTCTTATTTTATGGCCAGACTTGCAGACATTACCGAGTAAACACTGGACTGCTTGCCTTCACATAATGTACGGAGTTTATTCACAAGAGTTATATGCAAGTTACTTACATCTAGTCTGCTAACTTGGTCCCTTGAGTAAACGTCTGTTAACTTCGACTATAGGTCTATTTTAGCGGCTTAAGACTCTTTTTAGACGTAATGTATTTACCGCAGTACCCAAGTAGTTTTGTTATAGTTTGGTTGGTTACGCTATTACCTCGAAATTTTCATACACATTAGAAAGGCGAACGTTTAAAGTTGTGTCAACGATCTGTCGAGCTACAATATGTGCAGTTTTTGTTTTGGTTTGAAGGTCCTATTAAATATCGTAAGTCACATAAACATACTTCATCATCACATCACCCGACAGACGTCCACTGCTTACTGCTAGACATAGGCTTCCTCCAAAGAGTGCCATAACATAAACTTAGTTTTTGTAAATAGGTAAATTCCAAAGTTTTCATTAGAATTCGTTTTTTATTCATTAAATATTCAAGTGGAACGAAATTCCCGTGTAATTCCACCGACTTCATTATCTCGAAATATCCTCTATCTCGTAATATTTCCTTTTTACCGTGCACCGCATTCAAATACGGAATTAGATCATACATTACACGTATTCAAATTCTTTACATTATTCGCTAGCGTTATACCTTTTTTGAATCGCCAGCTATTTGGTCGACCGCCAAACGCCTAACTGTTTGCCTTTTTATTTGTGTATGTCTGTATATTTATAATGCAAACAACCTTGCCTTGTTAAGTATAACTAGAACGTAGTGGTTATATTCTCTTTGAGTATATAAGCCAATAGAATACTGATATAAGACCGATAAACAAAAAGGCGGGACGGAAGCACTATTGACCTGATTTTAGCACAACAAACTATTTGAATATTTATCACTCCCAGCTAAATATGATCACATACTATTCGATGTGAATTTAAAGTACCAGGGCATCAGGATTGAGTCGATCAATTTGTCATTTCGTCCCACGGTATCGGGGCGTATCGCTTTGGGCCGTTTCGCAACTTCCATTTCCACCTATTTAGAATGGAGTGATGAAACCGGGCGATGATTCCTGCACTATGTCTGCTATTATGGCATCCTGGTGTTATCGGTATCTTTTAATAAGCATCATGTGTTTATTCATTTAGTCTATCATTACGGATTCGCCTTCTATTTAACATTTCGAAATACGCATTTGATAGACGATATATAGATAGAGACACAACACTCTTTGGAGGAGGCCTATGTCCGGCAGTGGACGTCTTTCGGCTGATATGATGACGAAGAGTTACCCGTTCATCAAGAGAGAAAGATAGCCATGTGACAATCTAGGTATTTTATTGTGAAGGCCGAGAATTCGATTTTCGGTAGGGGTTTTGACCGGCCATTTTACAGCGATGTGGAAGGCAAGTGGGCTAACCACACTAATATTCACCAATATGGAGTAATAGACATTGGCAGAAAAGCGAACGGAATGGCGATTACTCCGACAAGAGCTAGCTCTAAATATATGATGGTAACTTGAAATTAATCTTGAATCGGACTGTTGCATTCCCAGCATGACATTTTATGATCAAAATGTTATTTCACGGTGCTTTGAGTTGTTTAAATTGACATGGTTGCCTGATTGCTCCAATTTAACTATCACTGCCTCGAGTAACGACGTCAAGATGAGGAAATTGAACAATCGCTACTCAAGGGTTTTATGTAACAGATAGGTACATGCGTGTTATCACGAAGGTATGCGAGTGGCTAGTTTTGCGATACCTAAGACATCGGTTTCACGCTAATTCTGGCTTCAGTTCAGTCTATCATTCTGATCAGACTGACGAGAAATTATCGTGTAACCCTCGGACTGACGGACTCATGGTTAGTCTTCTGTCATTCACAAGGGTTATACGATAATTCTCTCGTCAGTCTGATCAGAATGATGGACTGAACTGAAGCCAGAATTAGCGTGTAACCCATGTCATACGGCTCGGTGTCGACTTCTTGCGGTGGTGGCAACATTAGATGCCATACGAGAGGCCGTGCTGGAGGCTCCAATGTATGGTTTGAAGTCGTGGAAGGGAACTGAGTCTACCTGTAGCATGACTGGCAGAGGCTAGCATAACTGACGCCGAACGCGAGACGAGGAAAATCAACTCTATTTATACTTAATTTGCACGGAGCGAGTAGTGCGCAATGCGACTTCGGGTTTTGCTTGACGTAAAGAATTGAATTGTTTTTACAGTTCAATCTATAATACCTAATAATAATAAAAAAGTAAATTTGCTAAGTCAATGTTGATATTTAGGAAGCGCTTTCTAGAATTGATTGATGGGACGCATCCTTTTGCGTAGTTTAAAAAATAAAACCTTAATGTTAATGCAAGAGCAGTCGCGTACAAAGTTTCCCACCTTGTCAAATACATATTTAATAGACATATCAACTTTCTCTCTTTTTTTTATAAAGTTATCAAATTTGACCTTACTTTGAAATCAGACGCAAATCAATCTAAAATCGTATCTGACATTGATTTCTATAGCTACAATAATCTAAAGATCATCAGTGCCCGCCCATCAGCGAGTCATCAAGCTGTCATTGTCCACAATGGTCTCAGTCATCTTGCAGTTAATGTTGATGACAGATGATTTCGCGAATGCATCCGAAGCCTTTCTCTGCTCCCTTTTGTAAAATGGCGGTGAAATCTGTTGTAATTATTCATCTGCAGTCGTCAACATGCAAATGTATTGGTATATATTTTCCTATTTACTAACATAAATTACTTGCTTTCATCATATATAAAACTACCAACGTAAAAAGTTTGTAGTCATTTGATGTTTATATTATGCCTATAAATATTATGTCATGACATGCCGTACGAGTAGGTGTAGGTACTACATAGCTAGATAGAGTTATATAATAGATTTAAACACGACGTACACGTATGTGAATACAAATAATTCAATAAGAAAAATACTAAAGCTCCATAGTTATACAGTACGCGTCACATAAGTTTGCGTCTGTGATGTTAGCGTTAGCACGTAGTAGTAGTAGCGTCGCAGGGGTGTCAGAGAGGTTCGACGGGGGTACGGGGGTGACTTGAGGCTAACTTAGACGCAAACGTATGTGGCGTGTATTCTAACTACTTCTTACAAACAACAAAGACCTTTAATTTGGTCCTTCGAGCCGGATAAATAAAACTAACGATCTTAATCTAAGTAAGCTCATTTTACCTAAATCGGGTTCGTTATCGTTCGTTCTATTTCAGATCGTTTTTGCACCAATTAAAGAGTTAATCCAAACATCTGCGCATCACGTGCTCAAGTTGGAGTGTCCACTAATAGACCTTATTCCCTTGAAATAAGGTTTATGATTGGTCAGTCAGCTGTGTTGTCGATGGTACTGACATTGCTTTGATGGATGACTCACTAACACGATTTCTTATACTATTGTATGTTACGTCCAATCACAGATAAGTAATGTTACAGAAGATCCACTCACGCCATAAACATTTAATGCAATTTTACCAGACATCTTAAAAATTTAAAATTAAAATTCAAATTCATTTGCCTTGAGCGATATTTTATTTCGCGACCTAGCTCTAATTACGATTAGCATAGTAAGTTTACGCTACATAGTTGTCTTACTTACTAAAAAGCACTTAAATGTGAGAAAGATCTCGAGTGTTTCACAAATAAAATCTGAAAAGGTAATTCCAATACTGTTCTTGGCTCCCATGCGTTTCACGTTTGCACAGCCCGGCTATACAGAGAACTGTAACAATTAACACTAACTGATTAAATCTTAACGGAGAAAGGCGAACAGTGCAAGCATGCTATATTTACAGATACTTTTATTTTTCCATTAACCTAGACTAGAAAGAGATGAACTTAGTCTGTTCGTACATACTTGCAAATATAAATCTGTCTACAAGCTATTGATTTTGTTGTAAGTGTCCAGGAAGCACTATTCGATTTTCGTTCCACTATTCGATCGGTAAGGGAAAAATTCCCATGTAACGTAACTGGCGAGGCGGCGATCCATCTATTATATCAGCGGTTGTCAACCTTTTGCAAGCAGTCAAGGGCAATATAAATAAAAAAAAATGCCTTTTATTATTCCATGTAAGTTACAGTTAAGGGCCACATAGCCCACATAGTAACTACAGTCCCCCGCGGCTATGAAGTCAATCCTGACACATTGCGCAACTATGAAGTTTCTGAATAATGACAATGTTAACCATAGGAAAAAAATACATATTCAACCCTAGAGGCATGTCTTCATAGCCGCGGGGGACTATAACGAAATAATTGACGTGGGCCGCACACTTTGTTATAATAATTTGTGCTTTTGAACCTCTATAGGTTCGCGCGGGCTAGGTAAAAAAACTTACGTGAAGGTAGACTGTTCGAATATGCATTTGTTTTGTTGGTGTTACAAAATTTTATTATTAATGCAATTATAATAAATATTTTTGTTTTTTTTTTATATATTTTTTTTTTTATATATTTTTTTTTATTATTGTTTTTTTTTGTTTTTTAATTATTCAATGTCTATTCTAACAGGTCACAACTACATACAGGGACCTTTCCTAAGTTTTATATATAAACTGTATATAAGTGAATTGATTGATTATGTTAGTGACAAAAGAACTAGTAGAAAGATAGTGGACAGAATCGGCCACAGGCCCGGCTAGCACGATAGGTTTTATGGCCTAAACTAAATGTACGGAACGTCACGTAAAACGTATCTAACTATAAAACGTATCATGCTACTAGGCATGGTCGTCAAATCACGAGCGAGCGTGAAAACGTCACGAATACGGCCCAAGGACATGATTGATGTATTCTGTATTGTCAGGTTACTCGGGCAATATCTTTGATTAGATATATCTACAACCGAATGACTCACCCGCTCATTCGTAGTAGAATTGATGTCATCGTATCGCGAACGCAGCGTAGGTGTTCTGAACGATTGTGCGTGTACAGTCGACGCCAGATATGTTTACACTTTTGTATATTATTCGAATTATGTTTAAGTATACCTATATCAATTCCTCAATCCGCACTGGGAGAGCGTGGGGACTACCGCAGAGAGAGGAGGCATGTTCCCAGCAGTGGGATGTATATAGACATAATGATGATGACGATATATAACCTTAATCATTGTATCACGCTTAATTTTGGCAAAAAATACTGACTGTTTGGTTGGTTTCGGCGTTTCTTCTCGACAGTGGTCTTCTTTTTCAAAAAAACTGGTAGAATTTGACTTAACTACTGGCAGAATAACATTCATTTATTTAATTTAATAAGGCGATGAATTTATACAAATCTTTAACGTAAACTGGTACATGGACACAGTTAACTGACTATTCGTGGACCTTATTATAATCGAGATAAGGTCTTAATAGTCAGTCTAGCGTTTTGCTATTATAATTTGTATCAATATATGGAGTTAATATGGAAATTACGCCTTTTTGCATGACTAGATTCACACGTCAAATGTGGCAGTTTTGCGCCGAGCTAGTAACATGTTTTTTTTAGATAATAGGACGTTTAAATTGCTAATTATGCCGAAGAATATCCGACGTATAATATTAGTGTAATTCTCATATAACATAGCACTGGATGGCATCCTTGTTCCCTGTAACTGCGGCGAGACAGCAATAGTAGGTTAGTAAGAGTAATAGAAACCGAGTAGCTGTCCTTTTCCAGGCAAGTACTCTGTAATTTCCATCTACAGACTCGGCAGACATTCATTGCGTGTGACCTAGGCATAGTTCAAATTAGAATTGAGCCAGGAATAGGCATCTATCCTCGTCAGTCTCATTAAAACTTAAATGTAATAAATTACTTATGTAAAACCAGTTCCTTCGGCACTAATATTACAAATATAACAAAAAAAAAATGAGGCGTCAAACATGCCCTTGACCCTTGGGTGCACCGAAAAAAATTAGGCTTACAATAGCATGGTACTACAGAACCTACCATCGAAAACTATTTCGGTTCACAACTCTAATACCACGAATACTTAATATCAAACAGTCGCTAGGTAAACCAAAACAAGCTTAATTTTTACTTTGTCAATAGTGTTTCTCAGTGACCTCAAAAGGCATCAACCTAGAGCCAATGTTACCTTCACTTCACTATACTAAATACAGTTATCCATTGTCCACAGAAAGAAGATCGAATCGCTCGGCAGGATGACGGCGATGTCGCAGGAGGAGATGGTGGCTGGCGCCCGCACTGTCGCCGCAGGGCTTGAAGCCCTCAGGGCTGAGCACGCACAGCTGTTAGCCGGGCTAGCGGCGACCACTGAACATGAACACGAGAAGGCAGCGTTGGTTAGGAAGAGCATCGACGCTATCGAGCTGGGATTGGGAGAGGCACAGGTAAATACGATTGTAGCTATGTGTGGGATTGAAGCTGAGTATATTGTTGCATCACCGCCGCACCGCAGGGCTTGAAGCCCTCAGGGCCGAGCATGCACAGCTGTCGGCCAACACTGAACATGAGAAAGCAGCGTTGGTTAGGAAAAGCATCGACGCTATCGAGCTGGGACTGGGAGAGGCACACGTAAATACGATTTTAGCTATGTGTGGGATTGAGGCTGAGTATAGTGTTGCATCATACCATCATCATAACGGCCTCCGTAGCCCAGTGGGTAGTGACTCTGCCTACGAAGCTGGAGGTCCCGGGTTCGAATCCCGGTCAGGGCATTTATTTGTGTGTTTATCACGAATATTTGTTCCTGAGTTATGGATGTTATATATGTATATAAGTATCTATATGTATGTATCTATTATATATATCATCGCCTTGTACCCACAACACAAGCCTTACTGAGCTTACCGTGGGCCTAGGTTGATTTGTGTAAGATTGTCCCATAATATTTTTTTTTTTTTATTTTATTTATCATCGCCACCGAGCTTGAAGCACTCAGGGCTGAGCATGCACAGCTGTTAGCCGGGCTAGCGGTCAACACTGAACATGAACATGAGAAACCAGCGTTGGTTAGGAAGAGCTTCGACGCCATCGAGCTGGGGCTTAGAGAAGCGCAGGTTAATCTGATTAATATTATTGGGAATGGATTAGCTGTCAGTTCACATGAACTTTTACTTATTTATATGGCAAAACTGTCACCTCCAATCCCAAATACGCGGTTGGGTAATACAACTGTAGCTCTGTGTGGGATGGAGGCTGAGTATAGATTAGATTAATAGTGTTGCATCATCGCCGCAGGGCTTGATTGATACGGTTCAAGGTCGAGCATAACGTACGTTTGAATTTACATGAATTTTGGGCTGCATACTTCCGGTTTTACGAAACCCAAAAGTCTCAACCAATTTCATTAGTTCATTCTTTCAGTCGGATCAAATACAGGTCAAGCTGTCACATATATTCGATTGACTATTCAATTAATAATGATTTTAAAAGCGTCACTATCGATTAAATTAAAAATGCATTAGATACCTCGATCTCAACTCGCAAACACATTACGACATCCTAATGTATATTTAACAGACTAAATTGCTCCCAACTAACCCAATAAACGAACGTATGCAAACGTCTATACATATATGGCATCTGTTCCACGTGCACGAAGCTACGTGTTGTGAGCTGACATCTGGATTCACGTGAACGTATTGCTTTACTTGTGGTCTGTGGTATTGAAGATCAAATGTCTACCCTAGCCACGATGGTATCTTAACTTTATAATAATACTAGCATTTGCCCGCGACTTCGTCCGCGTGAACTCCCGTATTATATCTTCTGCCATCCCCAATTGTATCCCTGTAGTGTAGAGAGTGTAGAGGACGATTATAAGGATAAAAAGTAACCTAGGTTTTCCAGGTTATGATCTCCGCCAACTTTCATCTCAATCCGTTCAGCTGTTTTTGCGTAACAAACTTCCAAATATTTAACATTCAAAATTTCACGTTTATAATATTCAATATCTATATGATACACAACCAAATAAATGCCTTATTGCAGAGCTCGAACTAAAACATGAAGCATCGTATAAGTACATACATACTCGTATCTGCAATAATATCCAGAATGTGTTATGTAGGATCAGAAGCTGTATGTATAATCAGGACGCCAGCCTAGCTAGCATGATTGCGTTTATGCCGGACATAAAAACATTCGTCCTGCTCGCACTTAAGGCGACGTAGGACGAGATGGAAGTGCGTGTTCGCAAGCGCGGATATTGTGTTTTTTAATTTTAATTTTATGTGCGTTTAAATAAATAAAAAAGTAATAGCTAAAACAGGGAATTCTCCCTCAAACATGATATGGTCGATTTTTAGAACCAATTTTAATATGTTTAGCTGTTGTGCATAATTTGTTAAGATTTTTTTAAGTGGACCTCTATGTTCGTGATTTTTTCTATCGAGTGAAAGTCAATAACTCAGGATTCGAATAGCTGTAGTCCCTCGAGAAAGGCCTCAAGATTGCTAATTAAATTTAGCGCAGCCGTGTTATCATCCAAACAAGAGCTACGATTTTTTAAAATCCGTTTTCGGAGCTCACGTCGCCTTAAGGCCGAAACGCACTGACTGTGGTGGCGGGGCGGCGCGGCGCGGCGCGGAGGCGGTACCGGTTGTAACATTCGAGCGAATATGAAAGGATCCGCACAGAGCGGCGCGGCGCGACGCGGTTTTCTGTGCGGACCCTTTCGTACTAGTTCGAACATTACAACCTGGTCAGTCTCACAAGGGGCTTAACACCTTTGTACCGTGTCACATTAAACGTCATGTTAAACTGCCATATGAAGTTGTCAAACGAGTGAAAACGACAAGGTACTTAGGTGTTCAGCAACTTATGAGGCTGACAGTACCGCCTCCGCGCCGCTCCGCCACCTCTGCCAGTGCGTTTCGGCTTTTACATACGTGTTAGTAAGGGACGATGCTTTTCATCCAACACGATCACGCTAGCCAGGCAGCAAGCTACTCTTTCCCATACGCAACGCCGGGCATCGCTAATAAATTGGCAGCAAAGAATTTAGTACAAGTTTCGTTGATAATGGTACTTAATAATTGCATTGCATAAAATGCATTAATACTCGTAACACATTTGAAGTTAATCCGATACCAAGGAAGTGAGTGCAAATGTGGATAGACATGCGAGAATTCTCACTTGCATAACAAACTAAGGCATATTTATATTCAATCCACAAGCCTTTACTGGCTAAAAGGCTTTCTTTATGAAATGTGCACACTAAGATTTACGACTTTTAAGCATCCTTTAACCTTTCTTTCTCATTTCACCCAAACTTTTGACGCCTGCAATTTTTAAGTTGAAAATTGCCTCTTTTCAAGAATTGTTTTGACATGGTATTAAGTACCCTATTAGAAATTCAAACTGTTTGATTAATAATTAAGTATTGAAGAATAAGACTTCTTTCACAGATTTTTTCCCTGACTCATTTTGCGTACCCTTAAAAACGGCACTTTGCATAAAATCCCTGCCATGCGCCCTACATTATACACCAACAAGTGCAACCGTTAATCCATCTCGCGCGGTGTAAAATTCAAAGGGCTCGCAGCCTCGGGCGGGCGACCTAAATGATGCTCCGTGGTCCTTTGCATTGAGGGCCGAGGGCTTTCAGCCACGCGTGAATGGAAGGTTCTAGAGATCTTTGTATACTTTTCTAATACGGCATTACATTGATTGTTCAATGAGCAACTTTTTATGATACGTCTTAAAACGCTCTGTTACTATCGAGTTTATAGGGATATACATAATAGTTACGTCACAGTTTTCGATTACCTTCTAAAATTCCTCTCTGAGTTTCCGAAGGTAGCCGGTCGGTAAGAGAAAAACTCTATTAATAGAGTTAATTGTCTACTTTTGTCTAGTCTATTAATTGTATCTAGCTGAAATAAAACTTAAACGAAAATAATACGTCTAAGCAAAGCTTTGCTGCCGAACCTGAAGTGAAATTTTATATATCAGTTGACAAAATCGACCATCATAATCATAATCATAATCATAATCGTTATTACATACCAATCTTGTAGGTTTATTATCATTTATATCCAGACGCATTCATTTTTATTAGGTATCCATTCAATCACAAAATAACAAATGTCTTTTATATATACATTCCATTCCATTCAAGAACACAGTTATTCTTATAACAAACTACATTCCAGACATCCCATTTCAGATTGTGCACAGACGTAAAACAATGAGTCCATCCAACTAATTACTGCCTTGTCTAGCCCCTCTAATGGCTTGCATAGGGGTGCGAAACGAAGTTTCCCCCTAAATGATGACTGGCCCCTCGAGCCACAAAGCCTACTTGTGAGGCTGATGACGCGTGGGTGTGTGGTCTAAGAGTCTTGAGTTGCCTAGTGATAACCATCTAGTTTGAAATATTTTACGTATACATTGAAAAAAACCGGCCAATACCGTGTCGGGCCACGCTCAGTATAGGGTTCCGTAATTTTTCGTCCGTCACAGTAAGTGTGTAAAATTAATTTTGTAATTTTTTTCAAAAACTATTCCACCTCAAGTTCAAAATAATTTTCCTAGAAAGTTTTTATTAAGTTCTACTTTTGAGATTTTTTTCATATTTTTAAAACTTATTGTTCAAAAGTTAGAGGGGTGGGGGGGGCACATTTTTTTTACTTCTGGAGCGATTATCTCCGAAAATATTAACATTATCAAAAAAATATTTTAGCAAACCCCTATTCATTTTTAAATACCTATCCAACAATATATCACACGTTAGGGTTGAAATGAAAACAAAAACACTCCCCACGTTACGTATAGGGGAGGTACCCTAGTAAAAAAAAATCACTTTATATTTTACCACTTTGTCGGCGTTCTTAATATACATTAAGAATGAACTTATGACAGTTATATATGTATGAACCTAAGGCTACCAGTTAAACGATAGGTCTTAGCTTCATATATATATAAGGGTCAATTCATAACTATCAAAAGTTAATTCTTACAGATTTTATACTATAACGCCGCGACGCGAGAAAATCTACCCTTCTCTTTCTAATTAGCATGAACATAGTATGAGTGAGACATAATACGCTCCGTTGCGCGTGGGCCAATGTTGTTGATCATAAAAAAAAAAAAAAAATATTTCAGACTCTGGGTGAAATGTTAAACCGCATAAATGGCATCTCCTTTTATGCCGCAGATATACACAGATACACACTTATAACACGTCTCGTTTGCGTTAGGGGTTAAAAAGGGGTGAAACGCTTAAGCCTTCACACTTTTGGAATGGATCCAAAAGCTTACTGAAACTGGCTTCACGTAAAATATTCCCTCGTATTGTACTGTTGTAACAGCTGTTGTCGCTAGCGGCATTGATGGCTACATTAAATGATCTTGTGCTTACTTTACATAAACCTGACAAAAATTGGCCGCTAGTTATTCATTGTCGTACGTTACATAGTATAAACCAGATAGGCAGCTAGCATGGTAGGTTGCGCCATTTGGGCCGTAAAAGAAGATCTACATTACATAATTTTTCCTATACACAAACTGGACAAAAATGGCCGCTAGTTTGAACTATTTCACTTGTACCACTCGCTGCCATTGCACTTGACTCGCGGAGTGGCTGGCGTGGGAATATCCGAGGCACAATACGAGCACGAACGTGCACTATTTGTGTTTAAACATTGTCGATCTCCCCGGAATCAGTTGTTAAGTTGTTATATTGTTATTTTATTATATACTAACTGATGTACTCCGCCCGCGCATTACAGGTGGCCCAGGCGAAGCCGCAGGACAACATTATAGCCTATGTGTCCATTTTAAATATTGCTAAAAGTTTTTTTTTAATCCGATAACAACTCATCCAGAGGGTACCTCATACACATAAAGGCTTAGTTTAGTTAGTAGGCTTGTTGCGTTGCTAAATGGATAGTAAACCATCAAATGATTGTAATAAAGTATAAATTACAAAATATAATTCTAATCATAAAAAGATATGAACCTTGAAAGTTTAGAAAAAAAAGTTTTTTTATTTATTGTCCAAGAGTAACTTTAAAGGTACCAATAGAATTCTTACGCTTTTATAGAAACAAATTTGTATGACAACTATGGACCTAAACGCAGTATTTCGCGACCGAAACAGCAATTTACTTCATTTTCCATGCAATGGTTAGTACAAATTGCACGGTGTGACGTCATACTTTAAAGACAATCAGTATGAAGAGTTTCGGCTGCTGTCAGCGAGGTCCGTCTTTAACTCGATTTTTTGGGTATTAATGGCCTTTAAATGTAGTTGCTTCCATACAAACATTTGTTCATCTACAAAAACTGGTTCGAATGGCATCGTAAAAAAATGTAAGGTCACAAGCCCATTTATTACATTCATAAGCTAAAGAGGAAAAGCGAGCCTGAAGAACATACACGGATTTAAATACTATTTTTTCCGGGTCTAACGCGATATTTATTAAGGTACCTTTATTTCTGACGTTTCGACATGGGTTGCACCGGTCATGGTCGCAGAAACAGAGTCAGAGAAACAGTATTTAAATATGTGTACAATGTACAAAGCGCGAGAGTACACACGGACTTGGTAATTCTTGATATATCTGGCTGTCATGAAAGGCTCAGGAAAGAAATGTATGGAAATTATTTATCTACAAGAATACTACAATCTTCGATCACGACGATGACACGTATTACAGAGGCTTCATATCTTCAGTGTCCAATTAACATATCTCGTAATATAAAAACGATGCTTAGGTATGTGAGACGATTAAATAATACATACATCTAATTAAGGAAACCCTTTGATTTCCAGGTGATGATGGCCCTGGCCTCCCACCTGCAGTCAGTGGAGGCCGAGAAACAGAAGCTCCGCACTCAAGTCCGGCGGCTCTGCCAGGAGAACGCCTGGCTGCGAGACGAGCTCGCCGCCGCCCAGCAGAGACTGCAGGCCTCTGAGCAGAGAGTCGCTCAGTTAGAGGAGGAGAACAAGCATCTGGACTTTATGGCCTCTATACGGTAAGCTTGATGGTTTCGCTAGTTATTTGGCAGTAGAACACCTGGCTGTGAGACTAGCTCGCCGCCGCCCAGCAGATAATGCAGGCCTCTGAGCAGAGAGTCGCTCAGTTGGAGGAGGAGAACAAGCATCTGGACTTTATGGCCTCTATACGGTAAGCCTGATGGTTTCGCTAGTTATTTGGCAGTAGAACACCTGGCTGTGAGACTAGCTCGCCGCCGCCCAGCAGAGACTGCAGGCCTCTGAGCAGAGAGTCGCTCAGTTGGAGGAGGAGAACAAGCATCTGGACTTTATGGCCTCTATACGGTAAGCTTGATGGTTTCGCTAGTTATTTGGCAGTAGAACACCTGGCTGTGAGACTAGCTCGCCGCCGCCCAGCAGATAATGCAGGCCTCTGAGCAGAGAGTCGCTCAGTTGGAGGAGGAGAACAAGCATCTGGACTTTATGGCCTCTATACGGTAAGCCTGATGGTTTCGCTAGTTATTTGGCAGTAGAACACCTGGCTGTGAGACTAGCTCGCCGCCGCCCAGCAGAGACTGCAGGCCTCTGAGCAGAGAGTCGCTCAGTTGGAGGAGGAGAACAAGCATCTGGACTTTATGGCCTCTATACGGTAAGCCTGATGGTTTCGCTAGTTATTTGGCAGTAGAACACCTGGCTGTGAGACTAGCTCGCCGCCGCCCAGCAGAGACTGCAGGCCTCTGAGCAGAGAGTCGCTCAGTTAGAGGAGGAGAACAAGCATCTGGACTTTATGGCCTCTATACGGTAAGCCTGATGGTTTCGCTAGTTATTTGGCAGTAGAACACCTGGCTGTGAGACTAGCTCGCCGCCGCCCAGCAGAGACTGCAGGCCTCTGAGCAGAGAGTCGCTCAGTTGGAGGAGGAGAACAAGCATCTGGACTTTATGGCCTCTATACGGTAAGCCTGATGGTTTCGCTAGTTATTTGGCAGTAGAACACCTGGCTGTGAGACTAGCTCGCCGCCGCCCAGCAGAGACTGCAGGCCTCTGAGCAGAGAGTCGCTCAGTTGGAGGAGGAGAACAAGCATTTTCCATCTGTACTTTATGTCCTCCATATACTCGTAGTAAGACTCCTGCTTAAATTAAATGAATCTCCCTGACTATGAAAATTATATTTAACATATAGCGTCTCCATAATTTTAGAACCATGGTATGCTACCAAAACTCAAACTTTTTTTTTTGATGATGTGATGGAAGGTGTACATAGAAACTCCTTAAACCCGTCGTGTTTAAGCTCATTGTAACCGCTTAACGAGTAGTTGACGATGACTATCCAAAAACCGTACGAACTTTGACAAAAGCGTATTTGTTTGACAGCAAATACGACAGTGACGTGACAGAGGAGTCAGAGACGAGCCGCAGCGGGCAGTCGGAGAGCAAGCGCGACGACCCCATGGTCGACTTGTTCCCGGATGATGACCAAGATGACAACCGCAACAAGTGTGAGTAGATATCATATTTTTGTCATGGAAGTCTCACTTCGTTTTCGTCGAAATATCCTGAAACTTCCCATTGCTCACATTTTTCCAACTCCACGGGGAGCTATGTAACAGTGTCCGAGAACTGTTTTAACACGGCATTTGACAACAGCAAAATTACATTATTTTTACATTACCGATGAACAAAACTCACCGAAATACTCTGAAAACATCAAGCTTCAAGAGTTGTTTTGCTATTTTATAGATTTATAAATATATTAAGTAAAAAATAATGCTATTTAATCATACAAAATTGTCAGATCAATGGTCTATAGTTCCTTACAAATTACAGATCTGACTCACTAAGTGACTAGGTAAGCGCCACGTGGGTTGTTGAAGATCATTGTCCCGATAGTCGTTTCGACGAAGGCACCTCTTGGTTAGGTTTTTTTTATACCTCGTATGTTTTTATTTGTATTAAGTTTTATATCCACTCTAGTTTCCACCCGCGACTTCGTCTGCGTAAACCCGGGATAAAAACTATCCTTTATTTAATCCAGGCTATAAACTATCTTCGTGCAAAATTTCATGCAAATCGGTTCAGCCGTTTAAGCGTGATTGAGTAACAAACATCCAGACATCCAAACTTTCACATTTATAATAGTACTAGCTGACCCCGCGAACTTCGTTCCGCCGTACAAAATACATGGAAAAAAACGCAATTTTTTCACTTTTTTTATAGTTATTCTGCTATTCGGGGCGAAGACAAATCCAACAAATCAACAATCATCAAAATCGTTCCAGCCGTTCTCGAGTTATACGCAAAGGAACTAACACAACTTTCTTTTATTGATATAGATATATAGGATTGTAAAAAGCCTAAACTGGCGATTACACTGCTTCGTCACCTAATGCGGTTTCCGAACTTGTTTCTAACTACTTCGGCCAACAACTGTACATCGTCTTTACATTAATATGTCAGCCTACTGCGGCCATAAGTATGCATAGGCGATTGCCGCCGTCGGTCACTGATTGCGGTCGCCTACCGTCGTCTTTGCGCTATTGCGTTTAATGTAATTTAAGATGTCAATAAGCAAAGTGAATGAATGTTTCCAGCGATGTCCCCAACCCCGCCCTCGCAGTTCGCACAGCAGGTCACCGCAGGCTACGAGATCCCGGCGCGGCTGCGCACACTACACAACCTGGTCATCCAGTACGCCAGCCAGGGCCGCTACGAGGTGGCCGTCCCGCTGTGCAAGCAGGCCCTCGAGGACCTGGAGAAGACCTCGGGCCACGACCACCCCGATGTGGCCACCATGCTGAACATACTGGCGCTGGTCTACAGGTCAGTGACTACACAACCTGGTCATCCAGTACCGTCTACAGGTCAGTATAGTCTAAATCATAGGGAAACACCTCGTTATTCAGTACGCCAGCCAAGCCATTACTGGATAACTGTGACTTTGAGCCACTGGGCAACCTTGGGAACTTGGATAAGATATCGTTTCACATACCATCCTGATGTGGAGACTTGAATAGGTTCACTTGATGGCGCTGTAAGAAATGTCTTGGAACAGTGAATTTGTTCAAACTAGCAGACTAAGAACCGCCGCACATTGACCCTCTGGCCGTGGACGAGTTCTTTAACACAATGTGTATAGCATCGGCGCACACCTTTGGTTTAGTGGCCGCTGTCGAGCCACAAGCGGCGAGAGTGGCCCGCGCTCGCTAGTAGTGGCGACTAGTGCGGGAGCTCTAATAATAGTATACTCGTTTATGGATAAATTAAGGAGGATTATGTTATGAATTACGCTATTGCCCCCAGGGACCAGAACAAGTACAAGGAGGCGGCGAACTTGCTGAACGACGCTCTGTCCATCCGCGAGAAGACTCTCGGCGAGAACCATCCGGCGGTCGCCGCCACCCTTAACAACCTGGCTGTGCTCTACGGGAAACGAGGTAACACTCCGGCCAGAGTCAGAGAGCTTTCAAGCGGGTCGTGGCATTTAAATTATGGCCCTGAGCCGTGAGGAACCTATAGCAAGCAACTTTCTACGCCTCTGTCCACAAACTGAATGACGTGTCCTCTTTTTTTTTTCACCGCGGTAAATCCGCGGCAAGGAATCTCGGAAATCCTATCGCACAGTTCGTGGCCACCTTAAAATGAGGTGCGTTCAGACCGTTATCAAAATGCCTGTGGATAAAAAAAAAACGATGTTACAACTTGGGATACATAATGAAGGGTATTAAACACGATGTCATAATAGGATCACACAAGTGTTTTAATGCCTAGTTATGTGCAGTTACAAACACGACTTTATCTACCCACATATTATAAATCCTCAATGACATGTTCGGGAATGATTTTTCATACACTATAATAACACTGGCATAGATAAAACGCAGATGTTATGTTACTGGTTGCAATAATGGTGGTCATTATATATGGTTTCCGAAATCATATTATGATATGGGTGTAGATAAAATAGCATAACATGTCAAACACGGTCCAAAAAATAACGCCCGCGCTTCCAGCCGTCCTGGTTTCGCGCGCAAGGGCCGCTTGGACGCGGCATCGGCCATCCTGGTACTATAGTATCCTCAAACCAAACGGACGATTGAGCCAATACGAGCCAATATGACCCCAGTCGTCTATTTGGTTTGAGGATAGTATAGTAGCCAGGTGGCGACCGCGCCCCGCGCCGCCCGCGCGCCTAAAGCTGCGCGTCCAGCCGCGTTAGTTCATACCGTTTATATGCTCTCCTCCAATCCATCCTGGTACTAGTAGCCAGGTGGCGACCGCGCCCCGCGCCGCCCGCGCGCCTAAAGCTGCGCGTCCAGCCGCGTTAGTTCATACCGTTTATATGCTCTCCTCCAATCCATCCTGGTACTAGTAGCCAGGTGGCGACCGCGCCCCGCGCCGCCCGCGCGCCTAAAGCTGCGCGTCCAGCCGCGTTAGTTCATACCGTTTATATGCTCTCCTCCAATCCATCCTGGTACTAGTAGCCAGGTGGCGACCGCGCCCCGCGCCGCCCGCGCGCCTAAAGCTGCGCGTCCAGCCGCGTTAGTTCATACCGTTTATATGCTCTCCTCCAATCCATCCTGGTACTAGTAGCCAGGTGGCGACCGCGCCCCGCGCCGCCCGCGCGCCTAAAGCTGCGCGTCCAGCCGCGTTAGTTCATACCGTTTATATGCTCTCCTCCAATCCATCCTGGTACTAGTAGCCAGGTGGCGACCGCGCCCCGCGCCGCCCGCGCGCCTAAAGCTGCGCGTCCAGCCGCGTTAGTTCATACCGTTTATATGCTCTCCTCCAATCCATCCTGGTACTAGTAGCCAGGTGGCGACCGCGCCCCGCGCCGCCCGCGCGCCTAAAGCTGCGCGTCCAGCCGCGTTAGTTCATACCGTTTATATGCTCTCCTCCAATCCATCCTGGTACTAGTAGCCAGGTGGCGACCGCGCCCCGCGCCGCCCGCGCGCCTAAAGCTGCGCGTCCAGCCGCGTTAGTTCATACCGTTTATATGCTCTCCTCCAATCCATCCTGGTACTAGTAGCCAGGTGGCGACCGCGCCCCGCGCCGCCCGCGCGCCTAAAGCTGCGCGTCCAGCCGCGTTAGTTCATACCGTTTATATGCTCTCCTCCAATCCATCCTGGTACTAGTAGCCAGGTGGCGACCGCGCCCCGCGCCGCCCGCGCGCCTAAAGCTGCGCGTCCAGCCGCGTTAGTTCATACCGTTTATATGCTCTCCTCCAATCCATCCTGGTACTAGTAGCCAGGTGGCGACCGCGCCCCGCGCCGCCCGCGCGCCTAAAGCTGCGCGTCCAGCCGCGTTAGTTCATACCGTTTATATGCTCTCCTCCAATCCATCCTGGTACTAGTAGCCAGGTGGCGACCGCGCCCCGCGCCGCCCGCGCGCCTAAAGCTGCGCGTCCAGCCGCGTTAGTTCATACCGTTTATATGCTCTCCTCCAATCCATCCTGGTACTAGTAGCCAGGTGGCGACCGCGCCCCGCGCCGCCCGCGCGCCTAAAGCTGCGCGTCCAGCCGCGTTAGTTCATACCGTTTATATGCTCTCCTCCAATCCATCCTGGTACTAGTAGCCAGGTGGCGACCGCGCCCCGCGCCGCCCGCGCGCCTAAAGCTGCGCGTCCAGCCGCGTTAGTTCATACCGTTTATATGCTCTCCTCCAATCCATCCTGGTACTAGTAGCCAGGTGGCGACCGCGCCCCGCGCCGCCCGCGCGCCTAAAGCTGCGCGTCCAGCCGCGTTAGTTCATACCGTTTATATGCTCTCCTCCAATCCATCCTGGTACTAGTAGCCAGGTGGCGACCGCGCCCCGCGCCGCCCGCGCGCCTAAAGCTGCGCGTCCAGCCGCGTTAGTTCATACCGTTTATATGCTCTCCTCCAATCCATCCTGGTACTAGTAGCCAGGTGGCGACCGCGCCCCGCGCCGCCCGCGCGCCTAAAGCTGCGCGTCCAGCCGCGTTAGTTCATACCGTTTATATGCTCTCCTCCAATCCATCCTGGTACTAGTAGCCAGGTGGCGACCGCGCCCCGCGCCGCCCGCGCGCCTAAAGCTGCGCGTCCAGCCGCGTTAGTTCATACCGTTTATATGCTCTCCTCCAATCCATCCTGGTACTAGTAGCCAGGTGGCGACCGCGCCCCGCGCCGCCCGCGCGCCTAAAGCTGCGCGTCCAGCCGCGTTAGTTCATACCGTTTATATGCTCTCCTCCAATCCATCCTGGTACTAGTAGCCAGGTGGCGACCGCGCCCCGCGCCGCCCGCGCGCCTAAAGCTGCGCGTCCAGCCGCGTTAGTTCATACCGTTTATATGCTCTCCTCCAATCCATCCTGGTACTAGTAGCCAGGTGGCGACCGCGCCCCGCGCCGCCCGCGCGCCTAAAGCTGCGCGTCCAGCCGCGTTAGTTCATACCGTTTATATGCTCTCCTCCAATCCATCCTGGTACTAGTAGCCAGGTGGCGACCGCGCCCCGCGCCGCCCGCGCGCCTAAAGCTGCGCGTCCAGCCGCGTTAGTTCATACCGTTTATATGCTCTCCTCCAATCCATCCTGGTACTAGTAGCCAGGTGGCGACCGCGCCCCGCGCCGCCCGCGCGCCTAAAGCTGCGCGTCCAGCCGCGTTAGTTCATACCGTTTATATGCTCTCCTCCAATCCATCCTGGTACTAGTAGCCAGGTGGCGACCGCGCCCCGCGCCGCCCGCGCGCCTAAAGCTGCGCGTCCAGCCGCGTTAGTTCATACCGTTTATATGCTCTCCTCCAATCCATCCTGGTACTAGTAGCCAGGTGGCGACCGCGCCCCGCGCCGCCCGCGCGCCTAAAGCTGCGCGTCCAGCCGCGTTAGTTCATACCGTTTATATGCTCTCCTCCAATCCATCCTGGTACTAGTAGCCAGGTGGCGACCGCGCCCCGCGCCGCCCGCGCGCCTAAAGCTGCGCGTCCAGCCGCGTTAGTTCATACCGTTTATATGCTCTCCTCCAATCCATCCTGGTACTAGTAGCCAGGTGGCGACCGCGCCCCGCGCCGCCCGCGCGCCTAAAGCTGCGCGTCCAGCCGCGTTAGTTCATACCGTTTATATGCTCTCCTCCAATCCATCCTGGTACTAGTAGCCAGGTGGCGACCGCGCCCCGCGCCGCCCGCGCGCCTAAAGCTGCGCGTCCAGCCGCGTTAGTTCATACCGTTTATATGCTCTCCTCCAATCCATCCTGGTACTAGTAGCCAGGTGGCGACCGCGCCCCGCGCCGCCCGCGCGCCTAAAGCTGCGCGTCCAGCCGCGTTAGTTCATACCGTTTATATGCTCTCCTCCAATCCATCCTGGTACTAGTAGCCAGGTGGCGACCGCGCCCCGCGCCGCCCGCGCGCCTAAAGCTGCGCGTCCAGCCGCGTTAGTTCATACCGTTTATATGCTCTCCTCCAATCCATCCTGGTACTAGTAGCCAGGTGGCGACCGCGCCCCGCGCCGCCCGCGCGCCTAAAGCTGCGCGTCCAGCCGCGTTAGTTCATACCGTTTATATGCTCTCCTCCAATCCATCCTGGTACTAGTAGCCAGGTGGCGACCGCGCCCCGCGCCGCCCGCGCGCCTAAAGCTGCGCGTCCAGCCGCGTTAGTTCATACCGTTTATATGCTCTCCTCCAATCCATCCTGGTACTAGTAGCCAGGTGGCGACCGCGCCCCGCGCCGCCCGCGCGCCTAAAGCTGCGCGTCCAGCCGCGTTAGTTCATACCGTTTATATGCTCTCCTCCAATCCATCCTGGTACTAGTAGCCAGGTGGCGACCGCGCCCCGCGCCGCCCGCGCGCCTAAAGCTGCGCGTCCAGCCGCGTTAGTTCATACCGTTTATATGCTCTCCTCCAATCCATCCTGGTACTAGTAGCCAGGTGGCGACCGCGCCCCGCGCCGCCCGCGCGCCTAAAGCTGCGCGTCCAGCCGCGTTAGTTCATACCGTTTATATGCTCTCCTCCAATCCATCCTGGTACTAGTAGCCAGGTGGCGACCGCGCCCCGCGCCGCCCGCGCGCCTAAAGCTGCGCGTCCAGCCGCGTTAGTTCATACCGTTTATATGCTCTCCTCCAATCCATCCTGGTACTAGTAGCCAGGTGGCGACCGCGCCCCGCGCCGCCCGCGCGCCTAAAGCTGCGCGTCCAGCCGCGTTAGTTCATACCGTTTATATGCTCTCCTCCAATCCATCCTGGTACTAGTAGCCAGGTGGCGACCGCGCCCCGCGCCGCCCGCGCGCCTAAAGCTGCGCGTCCAGCCGCGTTAGTTCATACCGTTTATATGCTCTCCTCCAATCCATCCTGGTACTAGTAGCCAGGTGGCGACCGCGCCCCGCGCCGCCCGCGCGCCTAAAGCTGCGCGTCCAGCCGCGTTAGTTCATACCGTTTATATGCTCTCCTCCAATCCATCCTGGTACTAGTAGCCAGGTGGCGACCGCGCCCCGCGCCGCCCGCGCGCCTAAAGCTGCGCGTCCAGCCGCGTTAGTTCATACCGTTTATATGCTCTCCTCCAATCCATCCTGGTACTAGTAGCCAGGTGGCGACCGCGCCCCGCGCCGCCCGCGCGCCTAAAGCTGCGCGTCCAGCCGCGTTAGTTCATACCGTTTATATGCTCTCCTCCAATCCATCCTGGTACTAGTAGCCAGGTGGCGACCGCGCCCCGCGCCGCCCGCGCGCCTAAAGCTGCGCGTCCAGCCGCGTTAGTTCATACCGTTTATATGCTCTCCTCCAATCCATCCTGGTACTAGTAGCCAGGTGGCGACCGCGCCCCGCGCCGCCCGCGCGCCTAAAGCTGCGCGTCCAGCCGCGTTAGTTCATACCGTTTATATGCTCTCCTCCAATCCATCCTGGTACTAGTAGCCAGGTGGCGACCGCGCCCCGCGCCGCCCGCGCGCCTAAAGCTGCGCGTCCAGCCGCGTTAGTTCATACCGTTTATATGCTCTCCTCCAATCCATCCTGGTACTAGTAGCCAGGTGGCGACCGCGCCCCGCGCCGCCCGCGCGCCTAAAGCTGCGCGTCCAGCCGCGTTAGTTCATACCGTTTATATGCTCTCCTCCAATCCATCCTGGTACTAGTAGCCAGGTGGCGACCGCGCCCCGCGCCGCCCGCGCGCCTAAAGCTGCGCGTCCAGCCGCGTTAGTTCATACCGTTTATATGCTCTCCTCCAATCCATCCTGGTACTAGTAGCCAGGTGGCGACCGCGCCCCGCGCCGCCCGCGCGCCTAAAGCTGCGCGTCCAGCCGCGTTAGTTCATACCGTTTATATGCTCTCCTCCAATCCATCCTGGTACTAGTAGCCAGGTGGCGACCGCGCCCCGCGCCGCCCGCGCGCCTAAAGCTGCGCGTCCAGCCGCGTTAGTTCATACCGTTTATATGCTCTCCTCCAATCCATCCTGGTACTAGTAGCCAGGTGGCGACCGCGCCCCGCGCCGCCCGCGCGCCTAAAGCTGCGCGTCCAGCCGCGTTAGTTCATACCGTTTATATGCTCTCCTCCAATCCATCCTGGTACTAGTAGCCAGGTGGCGACCGCGCCCCGCGCCGCCCGCGCGCCTAAAGCTGCGCGTCCAGCCGCGTTAGTTCATACCGTTTATATGCTCTCCTCCAATCCATCCTGGTACTAGTAGCCAGGTGGCGACCGCGCCCCGCGCCGCCCGCGCGCCTAAAGCTGCGCGTCCAGCCGCGTTAGTTCATACCGTTTATATGCTCTCCTCCAATCCATCCTGGTACTAGTAGCCAGGTGGCGACCGCGCCCCGCGCCGCCCGCGCGCCTAAAGCTGCGCGTCCAGCCGCGTTAGTTCATACCGTTTATATGCTCTCCTCCAATCCATCCTGGTACTAGTAGCCAGGTGGCGACCGCGCCCCGCGCCGCCCGCGCGCCTAAAGCTGCGCGTCCAGCCGCGTTAGTTCATACCGTTTATATGCTCTCCTCCAATCCATCCTGGTACTAGTAGCCAGGTGGCGACCGCGCCCCGCGCCGCCCGCGCGCCTAAAGCTGCGCGTCCAGCCGCGTTAGTTCATACCGTTTATATGCTCTCCTCCAATCCATCCTGGTACTAGTAGCCAGGTGGCGACCGCGCCCCGCGCCGCCCGCGCGCCTAAAGCTGCGCGTCCAGCCGCGTTAGTTCATACCGTTTATATGCTCTCCTCCAATCCATCCTGGTACTAGTAGCCAGGTGGCGACCGCGCCCCGCGCCGCCCGCGCGCCTAAAGCTGCGCGTCCAGCCGCGTTAGTTCATACCGTTTATATGCTCTCCTCCAATCCATCCTGGTACTAGTAGCCAGGTGGCGACCGCGCCCCGCGCCGCCCGCGCGCCTAAAGCTGCGCGTCCAGCCGCGTTAGTTCATACCGTTTATATGCTCTCCTCCAATCCATCCTGGTACTAGTAGCCAGGTGGCGACCGCGCCCCGCGCCGCCCGCGCGCCTAAAGCTGCGCGTCCAGCCGCGTTAGTTCATACCGTTTATATGCTCTCCTCCAATCCATCCTGGTACTAGTAGCCAGGTGGCGACCGCGCCCCGCGCCGCCCGCGCGCCTAAAGCTGCGCGTCCAGCCGCGTTAGTTCATACCGTTTATATGCTCTCCTCCAATCCATCCTGGTACTAGTAGCCAGGTGGCGACCGCGCCCCGCGCCGCCCGCGCGCCTAAAGCTGCGCGTCCAGCCGCGTTAGTTCATACCGTTTATATGCTCTCCTCCAATCCATCCTGGTACTAGTAGCCAGGTGGCGACCGCGCCCCGCGCCGCCCGCGCGCCTAAAGCTGCGCGTCCAGCCGCGTTAGTTCATACCGTTTATATGCTCTCCTCCAATCCATCCTGGTACTAGTAGCCAGGTGGCGACCGCGCCCCGCGCCGCCCGCGCGCCTAAAGCTGCGCGTCCAGCCGCGTTAGTTCATACCGTTTATATGCTCTCCTCCAATCCATCCTGGTACTAGTAGCCAGGTGGCGACCGCGCCCCGCGCCGCCCGCGCGCCTAAAGCTGCGCGTCCAGCCGCGTTAGTTCATACCGTTTATATGCTCTCCTCCAATCCATCCTGGTACTAGTAGCCAGGTGGCGACCGCGCCCCGCGCCGCCCGCGCGCCTAAAGCTGCGCGTCCAGCCGCGTTAGTTCATACCGTTTATATGCTCTCCTCCAATCCATCCTGGTACTAGTAGCCAGGTGGCGACCGCGCCCCGCGCCGCCCGCGCGCCTAAAGCTGCGCGTCCAGCCGCGTTAGTTCATACCGTTTATATGCTCTCCTCCAATCCATCCTGGTACTAGTAGCCAGGTGGCGACCGCGCCCCGCGCCGCCCGCGCGCCTAAAGCTGCGCGTCCAGCCGCGTTAGTTCATACCGTTTATATGCTCTCCTCCAATCCATCCTGGTACTAGTAGCCAGGTGGCGACCGCGCCCCGCGCCGCCCGCGCGCCTAAAGCTGCGCGTCCAGCCGCGTTAGTTCATACCGTTTATATGCTCTCCTCCAATCCATCCTGGTACTAGTAGCCAGGTGGCGACCGCGCCCCGCGCCGCCCGCGCGCCTAAAGCTGCGCGTCCAGCCGCGTTAGTTCATACCGTTTATATGCTCTCCTCCAATCCATCCTGGTACTAGTAGCCAGGTGGCGACCGCGCCCCGCGCCGCCCGCGCGCCTAAAGCTGCGCGTCCAGCCGCGTTAGTTCATACCGTTTATATGCTCTCCTCCAATCCATCCTGGTACTAGTAGCCAGGTGGCGACCGCGCCCCGCGCCGCCCGCGCGCCTAAAGCTGCGCGTCCAGCCGCGTTAGTTCATACCGTTTATATGCTCTCCTCCAATCCATCCTGGTACTAGTAGCCAGGTGGCGACCGCGCCCCGCGCCGCCCGCGCGCCTAAAGCTGCGCGTCCAGCCGCGTTAGTTCATACCGTTTATATGCTCTCCTCCAATCCATCCTGGTACTAGTAGCCAGGTGGCGACCGCGCCCCGCGCCGCCCGCGCGCCTAAAGCTGCGCGTCCAGCCGCGTTAGTTCATACCGTTTATATGCTCTCCTCCAATCCATCCTGGTACTAGTAGCCAGGTGGCGACCGCGCCCCGCGCCGCCCGCGCGCCTAAAGCTGCGCGTCCAGCCGCGTTAGTTCATACCGTTTATATGCTCTCCTCCAATCCATCCTGGTACTAGTAGCCAGGTGGCGACCGCGCCCCGCGCCGCCCGCGCGCCTAAAGCTGCGCGTCCAGCCGCGTTAGTTCATACCGTTTATATGCTCTCCTCCAATCCATCCTGGTACTAGTAGCCAGGTGGCGACCGCGCCCCGCGCCGCCCGCGCGCCTAAAGCTGCGCGTCCAGCCGCGTTAGTTCATACCGTTTATATGCTCTCCTCCAATCCATCCTGGTACTAGTAGCCAGGTGGCGACCGCGCCCCGCGCCGCCCGCGCGCCTAAAGCTGCGCGTCCAGCCGCGTTAGTTCATACCGTTTATATGCTCTCCTCCAATCCATCCTGGTACTAGTAGCCAGGTGGCGACCGCGCCCCGCGCCGCCCGCGCGCCTAAAGCTGCGCGTCCAGCCGCGTTAGTTCATACCGTTTATATGCTCTCCTCCAATCCATCCTGGTACTAGTAGCCAGGTGGCGACCGCGCCCCGCGCCGCCCGCGCGCCTAAAGCTGCGCGTCCAGCCGCGTTAGTTCATACCGTTTATATGCTCTCCTCCAATCCATCCTGGTACTAGTAGCCAGGTGGCGACCGCGCCCCGCGCCGCCCGCGCGCCTAAAGCTGCGCGTCCAGCCGCGTTAGTTCATACCGTTTATATGCTCTCCTCCAATCCATCCTGGTACTAGTAGCCAGGTGGCGACCGCGCCCCGCGCCGCCCGCGCGCCTAAAGCTGCGCGTCCAGCCGCGTTAGTTCATACCGTTTATATGCTCTCCTCCAATCCATCCTGGTACTAGTAGCCAGGTGGCGACCGCGCCCCGCGCCGCCCGCGCGCCTAAAGCTGCGCGTCCAGCCGCGTTAGTTCATACCGTTTATATGCTCTCCTCCAATCCATCCTGGTACTAGTAGCCAGGTGGCGACCGCGCCCCGCGCCGCCCGCGCGCCTAAAGCTGCGCGTCCAGCCGCGTTAGTTCATACCGTTTATATGCTCTCCTCCAATCCATCCTGGTACTAGTAGCCAGGTGGCGACCGCGCCCCGCGCCGCCCGCGCGCCTAAAGCTGCGCGTCCAGCCGCGTTAGTTCATACCGTTTATATGCTCTCCTCCAATCCATCCTGGTACTAGTAGCCAGGTGGCGACCGCGCCCCGCGCCGCCCGCGCGCCTAAAGCTGCGCGTCCAGCCGCGTTAGTTCATACCGTTTATATGCTCTCCTCCAATCCATCCTGGTACTAGTAGCCAGGTGGCGACCGCGCCCCGCGCCGCCCGCGCGCCTAAAGCTGCGCGTCCAGCCGCGTTAGTTCATACCGTTTATATGCTCTCCTCCAATCCATCCTGGTACTAGTAGCCAGGTGGCGACCGCGCCCCGCGCCGCCCGCGCGCCTAAAGCTGCGCGTCCAGCCGCGTTAGTTCATACCGTTTATATGCTCTCCTCCAATCCATCCTGGTACTAGTAGCCAGGTGGCGACCGCGCCCCGCGCCGCCCGCGCGCCTAAAGCTGCGCGTCCAGCCGCGTTAGTTCATACCGTTTATATGCTCTCCTCCAATCCATCCTGGTACTAGTAGCCAGGTGGCGACCGCGCCCCGCGCCGCCCGCGCGCCTAAAGCTGCGCGTCCAGCCGCGTTAGTTCATACCGTTTATATGCTCTCCTCCAATCCATCCTGGTACTAGTAGCCAGGTGGCGACCGCGCCCCGCGCCGCCCGCGCGCCTAAAGCTGCGCGTCCAGCCGCGTTAGTTCATACCGTTTATATGCTCTCCTCCAATCCATCCTGGTACTAGTAGCCAGGTGGCGACCGCGCCCCGCGCCGCCCGCGCGCCTAAAGCTGCGCGTCCAGCCGCGTTAGTTCATACCGTTTATATGCTCTCCTCCAATCCATCCTGGTACTAGTAGCCAGGTGGCGACCGCGCCCCGCGCCGCCCGCGCGCCTAAAGCTGCGCGTCCAGCCGCGTTAGTTCATACCGTTTATATGCTCTCCTCCAATCCATCCTGGTACTAGTAGCCAGGTGGCGACCGCGCCCCGCGCCGCCCGCGCGCCTAAAGCTGCGCGTCCAGCCGCGTTAGTTCATACCGTTTATATGCTCTCCTCCAATCCCCGTACGCGCCGCAGACGCTCTGCCCCGCGCGTCACGACAGTTCGATAGAGATCGTCGTACCGACCTAACTCGATGTGTGCTTCCATGGCCCTCACCTTTAGTTTATATATCTACCTTGTTGACTGTATTATTGTGTCCCTTAATGTGTTGTGTAATAAAAATACTACAACCCATTATACACATTGTTATTGTGAAATAGTAGATTGTTAACCAAGGGTTGAAAGTGACTCATTACACCCGAGATATTTCGAGGGTGAAATGGGTAATTTCACCCGAGTTAAACACTCTACTTTTCATTTCGACTGTGAGGAAAATTAATTATTCGATTTTAGATATACCTAAGTAAAATAATTAAATATATCCAACCTCTAACCTCTTTGCACTGGCCACGCAACTAATCTAGAGGGCCATGCCGACACGTGAAAAAACAAACAAAACAAAAACAAACAGAACAAAAACAAAAAAAAAAGAACAAAACACAAAAGAAACTTACAAAAAAACTGAAACAAACAAACAAAAACAAACAAACAACAAATTTACTAGATTTTATGGTATTTTTACAATACGCAAAAATTACTTTCCACCCTAGGGGAGAAAACGCTATTTTCCACCCGGCTATATGCCCATGAAAAGTAAACTTTTAGAACAGGAGAGATGAAAATGATATTGATGATGATGTGTATATACGTTCGTTTGTCTCCAGGCAAGTACCGCGAGGCGGAGCCGCTGTGCAAGCGCGCGCTGTGCATCCGCGAGGCCGTGCTCGGCCGCGACCACCCCGACGTCGCCAAGCAGCTGAACAACCTCGCGCTGCTGTGCCAGAACCAGGTACAACGTTCGTTTGTCTCCAGGCAAGTACCGCGAGGCGGAGCCGCTGTGCAAGCGCGCGCTGTGCATCCGCGAGGCCGTGCTCGGCCGCGACCACCCCGACGTCGCCAAGCAGCTGAACAACCTCGCGCTGCTGTGCCAGAACCAGGTACACCACCACACACTATCTCATACTACTACTTTATGTGACTGTACATAATGAAGGGCATTAAACACGAGTGATTTCTATGCGCCGCTACCGCGTACATGCCGGCCGGCCGCCAGCTGGGGCGGTCCATTAGTAGTTGCCGCGCGCTGGTACGGGACGCACGCACGGGTCGCAGCGCAACGCATGCGATAGAAAGGGATGACCACATTTAGGCACGTTTCGCGTACCTAAACAATGAATTTGTTAACAAAGAACCTTCTGTTATTAGCACTATTACTTATTCTGTGACTAAATAATACCACTGGCACCGTAGATAGAGGATATTATAGATGACGTCCTAGCGTATACCCAAAAGGGACGATGGTAAATTAACCATACTATCAGAAGCTAATATACATTTTTGACGTCTAATGTCATTTATAACTTAGTCGTGTTATATCGGTGACGTCAAGGTAGTGTCAGTTTCAGTACAAATTTTGACAGGTGTGGTGGCAAACAAAAAATGCGTATACGCGATGAGGGACAGAAAATATGACACTGTATCTCGTTCCCACTTGCGGTACTGTCTATGCATACATCTTTGTCACTCGTGTGTTTATGTGTAAGTGAGTCCCTCAATTGACAACATTTCATAATTCTAAGTCCATGATTTAACTAGCTCCTTGTATTCTACTCGAAAAGAGCAACACGCTGGTAGTTCTATATTTCGAGTGTTATTTATGATAAATTTTTAACGAATTTTTAAAACTGCACTTCTACTACTCACCCGAAATAGTAGATTGTTAACCAAGGGTTGAAAGTGACCCATTGCACCCGAGATATTTCTGGCGCTCTAACGAAGTGAGAGCGCCAATAGTTCGAGGGTGAAATGGGTAATTTCACCCGAGTTAAACACTCTACTTTTCATTTCGACTGTGAGGAAAGTAAAATACTGCACGTACATTTTATAAAACAGGTATATTAAGAATAATCAGTGAAATACACATACTGCCAACTTTAGAAAAGTTTAAAAAACGTATCAGATCTAATAGTTGTAATCTTATTTCTAGTATTTATATAGTTCTATAAATAAATGTATAGAATTATTTGCTTAATATGAAATAAATTAATTATTCGAATTTAGATATACCTAAGTAAAACTATATCCAACCTCTAACCTCTTTGCACTGGCCACTTGCCACGGCCTACTCGATTGTAATCGATTGTAATCGAGTAGGCCGCGTCGCTACTAATCTAGAGGGCCATGCCGAAACGTGAAAAAAAAGTTTCATAGCATTATGGCGGGCAGCCGATATTTACAGAAATGGTTTTAATGTTGATTTTCTGTAATTAGGAAGAAAAATACCAACAGTAAAAGGATTTTTTAACAACATCGTCGTAATGAACCCGTCGCTTAATGTATAGCTGAGTTTCGATATATGTAAAGTTTTTATTTTAATAATATGAAGTAACTCAATTATCTTCGACTCCGTGGCTGACCGTAACAATAAAAAAAAAATTACTTTCCGCCCTAGGGCAGAAAACGCTATTTTCCACCCGGCTATATGCCCATGAAAAGTTAACTTTCAGAACAGGAGAGATGAAAATTACATTTAAACTTTTTCGTCGAAACGGGACTAAAACAAGTTGAATATCCTGCAGTAGAATTGGATTTGCTATGAAGGCATTTTTACAAAATCATAAAAAATTGAACATAAATAATACTGGAAATATAAAACTACCAGCGTGTTCCTCTTTTCGAGTAGAATACAATGAGCTAAGGGCTAAACGTTATGAAATTTTGTGAATTCTATTCTACCTCTATGACTGGCACAGAAAAAACGCTAATGTTACGTTACTGGTTGCAATAATGGTGGTCATTATATATGGTTTCCGAACACATTATAGAAGCTTTATGATACGGGTGTAGATAAAATATATTTATGTTCCCAGAACAAGTATGAAGAAGTGGAACAGTACTACCAACGCGCGCTGGAGATTTACGAGAGCAAGCTCGGCCCCGACGACCCCAATGTGGCCAAGACCAAGAACAACCTCGCCTCATGCTACCTCAAACAGGTACCTTTTTTTTTTATACAACGACGGTGGCAAACAAGCTTACGGCCTGCCTGATGTTAAGCTGGTACCGTCGCCTATGGACACTTGTGACTCCAGATGAATCACAAGCGCGTTGCCGACCCTTTTCACTTGAGGGTTCGCTGTGTTGGCAGATAGAGACAGCAGGTCTCTCACTCCCAACACAGCGCATCCTAGGGAGCTCTGGCGACCTTACTCACCACCAGGAACACAACACCACATACTTCATAGCATGCAATAATATAGCAACACCTTTATTGTTCTTGGTGCCCTGGGGCAGGGGTCGGCAAACTTTCTAACCAATGAGCCAAATTCAGTAAAAAAAACTAATAATAATAAAACGTATGTTTCCGCAGGGCAAATACAAAGAGGCCGAGACGCTATACAAACAAGTGCTGACCCGGGCGCACGAGCGGGAATTCGGAACCATCGACGGTGAGTACATGTCCTTAATTAGTTTTCTACTTAGAATAATAACGCATAGAAGGATAGTTTTATACGGCCGACGCGCCAAGCGTGACGCATAAAATGGATTCATGTAGTTGTGATCAATTCGTATTCACACGCGCCAATACGCACACAAACGCACCAATTTTGTTCCACCGATCGGCGTACTGGGCCATTTATGGCCGAGTTTTAGTGGCCTCACCGTTGCGCGTGAACTGCGTTTCTATGCGTTATTATTTTAAGGTTTTCTAGATGCCTCTGTAGATAAGTGACCCCATATAATACAGATTATGTTTATCAATTTATTAGAATACTTACAGAGTAAGTAATTTTGTTCAATTATGTTTATCATTTTATTCAACCAAGGTCAGGTGGGGCGGGATAAGTAACAGAAACCACCAATGATATTCCATATATGACATTGATGGAACCAAGGATTTATCATAATCATTGTTTCCATCAATGTCATATAACATATAACTCATATATTTCATAATCGTCAGCTGGTAGTCCGTAAGCCCACTCCCAATACGCCTAGGTGACATGACAACACGATAACATAGTCAGCTGCGCGGCCAACACTACACGCCACGCGAGCTCTCTCGATTTTTCGCGCACTATCCGTCTCTCTCTTATTAGAACACTTAGAAAGAGAGGTATAGAGCGATAAAAATCGAGAGAGCTCGCGGGGCCGTCTTGTGATAGCCGTGCAGGGGCGATTTTTGACTTTCGAGCGCTCGAAAATTAAATAAAAGTAAATACGAATCATCATCATCATCATCATATCAGTCGAAGGACGTCCACTGCTGGACATAGGCCTCCCCCAAAGAGTGCCACAATGGCCGGTCCTGCGCCACCCGCATCCAGCGGAATACGAATGTAATGACGAATGTAGTGTCATAATTGCACGCACTTAATTTCTACCGATAGAATTGAATACGAGGGGTCAATACCAGTCGCTTTCCAATTTTCTATCGCTATTTCAAAAGAGCATCTCGTCATTTTTGTCAGTTTTCGAGTGAAAGATTCGAGCGCTCGAAAGTCAAAAATCGGTCCCCAGGTCGAGAAACTTGTGCTGAGCAGGCATCAGAAGATTATCCGCACCTAAAATTATACCTAATTAACGTACAGCAAAATAAAGTTTTACCCTATCCAGTTTAACCTTGTACAATGACCGTCTACCCCACCTGATCTTGGTACTTAACTTTTAATTTCGCTTATATTATGTTATGTTGTCGCTTATTTTTAATGTTTATTTTTACTATTTCAGAGTACATAGCGTCATTAAATACAAAAGTAAAAAAATAACCCGAGCTATATTAACGTAAGGAGGCGCGGCCGAACATTCCTAATGCATAATACGAATAATCTTGAATGCTTGTGTAACTGTCTGAGAAATACGATAGGCAGGTTACCTGTTAAGGCTCCCTTCATAATGGGCAATCATGACAGGACAGGACGCAGTCATGCGGTGGAATGGGATGAAAATAGTTCTCCCTTTAACGCATAGTTGCGTCCTGTATGATTACTGATGTGCCGACGGAAAGTTTCCTAAATTGAGAAATTTTTCTGCAATTTAACTTAAAATTTTCGGAAATTTCCCTAATTGTTGTATAGAAATTATTAGGAATCTTTCCATTACTAAAATGGAGATTTCCTTTATTTCTTGTGAAACTTTCTAGAAATTTCCGAGAACGTTTCCAACTTTTTGGAAATTTTCCGCAATTTGTGTGTGCCTTTAAGTTATTGATTACTTGATTAATATGGGTAACGTTAACCAGTTAGGTAAGAGTTTAGAGTTCCAACAATTTTGTATTAATTTTGATAGTCCTGTGTCCGAATTTATCATCCAATAAGCTGCCTTGCGAAGATATACAATCCAGCCAGTCAAGTAGCACTATTAATTGCACCAACCCGCTGTCTTTGAAATAAGCAGCAAAGTATGTTCATAACATTTTTAATATTTAAATTTGGAATTCAAAAGCAAAACTATCTGGAGAACTTCTATGTTTGTTTGATTAGTAGCTTTAAAAAAGAAATGACAATTTTGCTTAGTTAGTTTTTTTACAACGTCGTTGTATTAGGGAACATTACTGCAATGTTCTCCCGCCAGAGTGCAGCACTACCACTAACCGTAAACCAGTAGAGGAAGATAGGGATTCACACACACATGCACAATTGATTGTCAAATGAGTGACAAGGATGCTTGCATAGACAATACCGCAAATGCTAACGAGATACAATGTCAAGTCTGCTAGTGTTAGCTACGAAGAGTTTTGCGTAATGTTCCCTATTGTCAAAAGAAAGTACTGCCACACTCAGATTTGCCACCGTTTTCTAGTGGCATGCATTGGCTGGTCAGATTATATAGGTGGGCGAAGCGAATTAACATATTGCAACTATGTATGGTCACATAGGTTGGTCGTATCCTAGTTACATTTGTTGAACATCTTTCCTAGCCGGTTGACGCTTGCCTTGGACCTACTTTTTGGAGACGTGGTGCGTTTACTTAAAAGCCAAACGTTTCTAAATAAACGCGCTTTTACATCGCCAAATGTTGAATTATAAAGCGAATCGCTCCAAGAAACGCGCTGCGTCTACCTAAATAAGGCGTTGAAAGGCAGTTATTTTACTTCAATAAGATATCTAGTTTAATTTTATTTGCAATTGAATTTGCCTGCGGTGGAGGTTATTTTTATACTAAAATATAGAATACAGATGCTCAAAATCCCAATAGCATGATTTTTATTATTTTGAAACGCTTTTAGTCATTTTATTTTTGCTACTTGGATTTTGCGCGTATATCATTGGAGGCTGTTACTAGATATGACTAATGATTTTGTTGTACATAGTAGAATTATATAAAAAATATAAAAGGAAAAAACATTTGCATGAATTCGGATTAGTTAATTGTGGTTAGTGCGAATTATTGTTAAATTTAATTATTGGCTGTAATAAGGGACGAAATTTGGTGCAACATTGATGATAAAATTTGAATTTATATGTTTATTTTAATTCGAATTTGTGACTAGTTTAAGCATAATGACCAGTTCAGTGGTTTTCCAGTGCATAATATATATTTTAATATGTTTTTTGTGGAATGTTTTTCAATGTCTTCTTATAGATCTCTCGATGCATTTTGTCTCGAATGTTGGTGGCTTTTAGTAATTTTAATATAATTTAGGTTTTTAGCTTGCCATTAGAGTTTTTAGAATGTTTTATTTTATTATTACTTGCACAATTTATGATTGGTCGTGGGTGATACTTTGCGAAATTAACAGTGACATAAATAAGCCTTTTTAGCTTTCAGCTTAAAGGTCATTCTGTAGAACCCATTAGGTTAGTGTAGGTTTGTTTTATAACAGTCCTGAAAAGTTAACTGATTCTGAAAAAAATGGTTTTCGATGAAATTCAAATTGTACGAAACATACATTTGATGGAATATTTGTCGGTAAAACAATTTAAATACATATGAAAATCGTGATGGTAAACCATATAAGAAGCTGGTTAATAAACAACAGCCGTTGGATGTAACAGCCCCGTTATGATAAATATTTTATCATTTTAAAATCTTCCAAAGAGTTTTAAACCGACAACCCTTATGAATTGTGCAACAATTAGACAATTTATTGCCCGTTTTGATATAGTGCTTAAGTCTTATGCTACTTAAGTAGGTATTTCTCTTTACCCCGACTTGAATGAGGTAGTAGTTGAGTACACATAGCTTAGGGTGGTATTCCACTTATCCAAAATCTTTGTCCAATGTGTATAATGCGTCTTACATTTTGCTTAAGGGGATCCCATACGCCAATGACCTGCGACCTGAATCCCTTAGTTTTCTAATGTTTTTTGTAGCTTATCATATTAACAACAACAGCTTTTAAGCAATATAGTATCCCATATTTACTTTAAACATCACTGTCTTCGAGATATTTGGCATCAAAGTTGAACAATTTTAGACCAAAAAACAGGTTTTCTGGCCATAACTTTTGTGTTAATTAGTTTAATATCAAAACCGTACACACGTTTATAGAGACATCAGAGACGAACCCAAATATGTAGATTTCGTATATGTTAAATCTTACGCAGCAATCTTATATCGAAAAAGGTGTTTTTTTAGACAATGTTTAAAAAAATCATAAAAAAAATAACTATCCATTCCTTTCAAAATATGGTAGACAAAAATGGAGATTAAAGATTGAAGAATCGATAACCGTTTGCCTTATAATTCTATTTGTAGTGCAATAGTACATTATGATACAAGTGTGCTATGTTGGTCATTACACTCGAGTAAGGCGAAGGCTTAATGGAGACGAGAAGTGTAATGACCAATGCTCACGTGTTTCATACGACGTTTTTCAACACATTTGCGAGGAAAAAAAAAAAAAAATGAAAATGTTAAAAGATATGTGATGAAAAGGCACTAGTGCGATAATGTAATGTAAAAGTCACGGCATGGGTAATATTCTGCATTATTTTGCTAATATTTAAAAAGATATGTAATGAAAAGGCACTAGTGCGATAATGTAATGTAAAAGGCACGGCATGGGTAATATTCTGCATTATCAGTAAATACGCTGTAATAAGACCTACTTTACGAGCAGGTGTGTTGAAAAAGTATTTGTATCGATTCAAAACTAGTCGAAAATCGATGAAAACCTCGGGTAGCCCCTTAAACAATTCAACATTGGACAAATATCTTTGACAAGTGGAATTACTTTACACGGGTCTAAGTTTTGGCGAATAGCTGTTTTTATTTAAATTCCGCAATATTACGCGAGCCAAATAGGATTAGGACAGAATACTAGTATGCAGGCGCCTTCGCTCGCCACTTGAGAACTTAAAAATTGCCAGCAAATTAAACTGATGAGTAATATTCTGATTATTGTTTCAACTTTGGGTAAACATGTATGATCGCGGAGTTTGGAATTAGTAAAAAGATTCTCGCAGTTTATATTATTTCCGAAATCTGTATTAAAAGTTTTCCTTCATTGTATGACAAAACACGTCGTGGCCACAGCTAGTATGTATTATTGTGCCTTCATTTTGCCGTAAACGTCTCCGTTTTAACGGTGTATTTTAACACATTCGTTCGCCCATAACATTAAAACGGGTATGTTGATGCATAAGTGGAACTTTTGTTCGCGGCATGCGAATCTCCTCGCTACGTGATTTCTTGAAATCACTTGCATTCTTCATGGATTCTCTTAAAATTCATACTGGAAGATCGATATTTTTTGTAGAAGTTGGTAAAATTAAAGCAAATTGTAATCTAATGACAGCTTTTACGAGCAGGCCCCGTAGCATGGATGGCGTTATCACGCGATAAGTGATAGGATAAGCGCGTCGTCTCATTCTATCGAACGGTGTCAGCCAGGGACGGCAGCTCTATCCTATCACTTATCGCGTGATAATGCTACGGGGCCAGAGTCCACCCAGCGGGTAGTTAGCTACCTACATGATGGCATTTATGTCAGACATTAAAGCATTATTCGTCCCTTTCGCAATCAGTACGCGCGGGGCCGCTTCTGATGAAGTTAAAGTGAAATAAGATCACCAGGCATCGGAGTATTTTTAGCACGGTAAGACTAAAGTGAGCTATGGAGTCGTTGTAGGCATTAAAATTTTACTCATACTCATCCTCACGTCACGCAATAGTTCATACCGAGCGCAACATTTTGACATTAAAATCACATTTTGATAAAAAAAAGTGACTAGACATGTTCTTTCCGTGGACCATTCATATTATTTGTTATTCGTCAATGATGATGGTGGTGTATTTTGTTATAGTTATTATTTATTTTGTGAATTAAATTAATGAGGATTAATGGAAAATACTCCGATGCCTGAAGATATAAGCGTTATTTATTGGTTTTCGAAAATGGTTGTCAATGTAATATATATAGCACTTTACGGATTGTGATGGTACTCAATAATACATACATGGCCCGACTTTCAAGTGTTCTTTTGCTGAATTTCTTAGTAATAGTTTCTAAGCTTCTTAGTTTTATTAAAATAGTATTAAACTTGACTTTGAACTCAGGTTCATAGAATCAAGTAAAAACTTAAAAAATACAATCTCTGTTGCCTTTTCTGGGTTAAAAGGAAAGCAGTATGGTTGTAATATAATGAAAATAGTCCAATGAATGTTGCCAATTTAGATATAAGTAGAAAATATTGTGGTTTTGAAAGTGCCTTTTATAAATATTGTACACAGGGTTCCTAATGACAATGACGATACAAATTGCCTGAAATGTTACTGTTTTAAATAGGTATATATTGTGTTATTTCTAGAGTTGAGTTGGGACCGACTTGTTAAATGAATGAATCTAAATGTTTTTCTAGAGTATAAATATAAATGAAATCTTTCAGTGTGGATCTAGTTTAACCATAAGAACCTCCTATTTTCGTTGACATTGCCTCCATTTTGTCAATTATCTGATCAATTATAATTCCATATTGAGCCTCGAGTAACAAATTTGTACTTTTTTTTTCACAATTGACTATTTGTTCCCAACTCAACTCAGCCAACCGTTGACATTTTATATGGATATAACATAGCAATTTATTTTATTTTAATAGTTGACTTTTTATTTCATCCATTCTGGTCATTAAACAGAGGTCGTAAACACAAATTATTTTTATTTTGATACAACCTAATTAGGAACGTCTGCGCCCGCCGGTGGTTGTTTAAAAATGTGCTTTAGGTAAGTGACACAAGTTTGGATTTCGTGTGGCACAGGTAGGAAAGGCCAATGATACTTTCAAAAGTTTATATAACTGCTTTTTGTTCTTTATATTTTCTTTTATTCTTTTGTACGTCTAACTGTGTCACACCTTCCCGACTTGTGTCACATTTTGTAATACATATTTGACTGTGAGAAAAAATAAATTGTATGGAATATATTCAAATGCGGTCTTTCACGGGCGATTCTCATTTTTGTGCACACTGTCACAGCCGTGGATGTCACGTCACTACCGTGGATGTAAAGAAAAATATTTGTCGCTAGGCAGCCGATTAAAACAGCGGTTACCTGAAAATGTGTACGCTGTCTATATAATGAAATGCCATTTCGATTTTTAGGGTTCCGTACTCAAAGAGTAAAACGGGACCCTATTACTAAGACTTCGCTGTCCGTCCGTCTGTCTGTCACCAGGCTGTATCTCACTGATACCGTGATAGTTCCAGTTGAAATTTTCACAGATTATGTATTTCTGTTGCCGCTATAACAACAAATATTAAAAACAAAATAAAAAAAATATTTTTATTGATAATGGTACGGAACCCTTCGTGCGTGAGTCCGACTCGCACTTGGCCGGTTTTTTTTACATACACGGTAGTGACGTGACATCCACGGCTGTGATAGTGTGCATAAAAATGAGAATCGCCCTAACAGAGATTTGTTAAACAACGTTGTAACTAGAAAGTATGAAGATTATTTTGACGCTTTAAAAATTATAGTTTTTTTTGACTGCGACCACGGCAGAACGTCGTGTCTATAGAAGTCTTTGCCGTTGAAAGGTCGAAAAATCTATTTACAAAAAAAAACATTTTTATTTTCATTCAAGTTGTTTTTTCCACAGACACGATGATTCAATTACTTAAATTACGTTATTCATAGTCCGATCAATATCACAGTTTTTACACTTCTCTCGTATTTTCCATTTGTATATTTGTGTCGTTCCGATGTAAAAAGTACCGCTTTATCAGTAGTTAATTACGATGCAATGAAAGACCGTCCTTATTGACCATCGACAAAGCGATGCATTCGGACACGACACATTATCGCTAAAAGAGAGTTTTTCAAATAAAGTTTACCCTAGTTAAGTTAAAATTAAGAAACGTTTAACCTGAGGTTTCCCCCCATACCAGGAAAATAGGCAGTGAAATTTGAATCAAATCAAAATAAAAACTAGAGTAGACTTTGTTCTGTTTCTTAAATCGAATGATGCAAAACAAATGCAACTCTGTTCTAATTTAAAATTATATAAATTCCATTGAAGGGAGGATGCCGTGAATTCGCGGGATCGGGAGACAACAGGTTTGTCCGTTTTGTCACGAAAATTAGCCTTATAAATGTATGGCAAATTTTATTGACAAAACTGATAAAGTCAACGTTTCTTAATTTTACCTTAACTAGGGTACAGTCGAGTGCGCTAATATCTATACAGACAGCCTTTCAAAAATATCTACACATGAGTCTTATGTCAGTAACGTTTAAATGCTGAAATTTGAAAATTTGATGTTGTTTAAAAAGAAACTGTTTGCTCTTCTAGTGGAAAAGGCATACTATTCAATTGACGAATATAGAAAAGAAACATTTTGAACTCGCATTATGTATTAAAAAAGCACTCTGCATGAAAATTTATATTAGAATGTATACCTATTTATATTGACCATTAATTGAAGCCTACATTTTGTTACACCTTCGGGTAAGACATAGCGATACCAAGCTGCATTTTATAACATCTTTATGACCTGTGTTTTGACAAATAAATACTTTGAACAATGAAGACTGTATAGATATGTTTGAACGGTTGTCTGTATAGATATTAGAGAACTCGGCTGTACCCTAGTCACACACTACACTTTATTTGAAAAACGCTCAAAAACGCGTCCCTCCCAAATCCTCATTGATCGGACTACACGCCCAGTCAACCCACCTAACCCCGTATAACCCATTACAGGTGACAACAAGCCAATCTGGCAGGTGGCAGAGGAGAGAGAGGAGAACAAACACCTGCAGAAGGAGAACGCACCGTACGGGGAATATGGCGGCTGGCACAAAGCTGCCAAGGTATTCATACATGTACATATTACTTTTATACCTTTATTAGTGGCTAGTTTTGTGTGTGTGCCGTCTAGTCTATGGACGATCAAGTAAAGTTTAATACTCTAATAAATAAATAGTCATAGCACAAGTGTTAAGAGTGCTCTTCAAAAAAGCGCTCGCTCAGAATTCGGTATTTTGACACGCGTAGTGCGTTTGTGTGTGTAAATACTACTACCACCCACACAAACGTACCTAACCCCCACATGCACAGCGAGATCGCACCACCCGCGGGTGACGTCCCTTTCTAGCTATATGTAAGTGCGATCGGGATAGAACTAACCGCGGAGCTTGCCGATGCAAATAGCTGTATAGCGCACCGTTGGAATTCACTCCGTGACCGATATTGATACTTGCACTAAAAAGTGGTAAGTATTACTTCGCTAACATGATGTTCTAGAACATCATGTTAGCGAAGTTAGATAACTTGAATAAAGTAAGTATTTGATTTTTGAGCACAAGTTTTCTATTTGTATTAAAATACTATGATATGACAAAGTATATTTAGTTTCGTTTTTTTAGTATAAAATAAACTAACGAGTTTTAAAGTTGTCAGTAATAAGAATAATAATTTGTTTTACGGATATTAATAGTTTGCATGTTATCTGAGTCTTATTTAAATATAGTAATGTAATGAAATTATACAAGTAGACCCACTACTAGGAAATTACTGGGTACTTACGTATTCATTTCTTTAAGAAATTTTTTTTTGTTATGGACAGTAAAAAAAAACGGCCCTTCATAGAAATTGCTATGTCCGTTTCTTACCAAAGGAACTGAAAATTATAAATTATACAAACACAGCTTTTTATCTAGAATGCAATTAATTAATGCGTGATTTTATTCAAAAGCCTAAAACCTCAGATGATAAAAAGGAATAGATATGAAACGGGGGCTTGGCGCGTGTCGGTGCGACATGGCCAAATGGGCATGTCACTGCCCACCGCATGTTAGTCGCAATTTGCCGTGAATCTGAAATGTTATTCCACGTTTACTCAAAATGCCGAATTGTAGCGTGGTTACATGCAAAAATAGGAATGAAACTAAAACCTACATGAATGTCACGCACCACATGTGAGTATTAGTATTTTCACTTAAGTCAGTAAAAACTAATATTTTAATAAATAAACGCAACGCCGCATCATTTCTCGGGATCGAACTAACATATCGAACGAAAAAGCATATTTTTGTTCTATGCGTTGTACATTGATCGTTCAATACAGTAAACCACGGCGCAATGTATTAAACCACTATGGATATGGACGATGCTTGAATTTTTTAGTGGTACGGCCGCTGCTTGGCGTCGCAAACTAGAGTGGTGCCAAAGTGCAGTTACAATTTACGCGTAATCGATAAAATAGAAGTACGATATCATACTAGTTATTTTATTTCGACTACTTTCGCTGTTTTATTTTATTTAATTACTTGTTTTGGTTGGGTGCCTATCTTAAAGGTAACTAATAAGATTAAAAGGCACAAAATGTTTACGGTACCTACTAATAAGATTTTCACTAAGTTGCAGTATGAACGGTAAATAGACATATTAAAATTGTATATACAAGTATATAATTTAGTTGCAAATGGCTTCAGAACAACTTAAAATGTGATATTATTACCAATATTTTTTTTTAAATGAGTATTTTTTACTTTCATTTCAAATGTGATAATTGAAGAAGAAATCTCGGTTTCTTATTACAGTTTTCCAAAGAATCCGATTAGGTTCTAAAAAAATGGATAGATGCTACTGGCAGAGGTCCTAACTGGTTTCCTGTACAGAGAAGAGTTAATGTGTTCGTAACATTTTCAAGAAAAATGTTTCCAACCACTTAATAAGAGCCGTACACTTTTCGAATATTTGACACCTCGCTTGCTTGAAACCTAGGTGTAAAATGTATGGTAACACATCTTCGCACATCTTTGGTGGATACTCGCCCTTAGCCTTAAATCTCGTAATATGAGTAATGGACATATTATTTCGCGCCAAAATGCGAGTCGGATCGGCCTGGTACCTACAGGTCAAAAATATCGATGTGACCAGAGTTTTAAATGTATGTGAACACGAACTTATAAAAAGCCGTTTATGTTACTCTGTAGGTATTCGTCAATATTTTTTACTTTTGCGATTTATGGTAAGTTAACAACACGTGTTATTTAAACTTGTAGCTAGAAGTTTAAATACCACCACATAAACTTACCATGTTGTTGAAGTTGTTACCCATCAATATCATAACATAATATTAATTTTAATATCAATGTCGATAAAACATAATTTTAACGTTTGTCGCCCCCCTAGTGTAGTGCGTTTAAGCCAATCACAGCCCTTGTTTGCATGTTGCCGTAGACTCACTGGCAACGCCCGAGTCTTTGTTTTTACACGGTTCAATGCGTGTGCCTGTGGGCGCTGCGGTGGGAGAAAACTGGGGACATCGGTTTTGGTTGAAATTAAGCAGTACGGCACTTCTCCCTTTTTTTATGTTCTGAGCCTAAAACCTATGTCACTTATTAGGATTCCGTACTCAAAGAGTAAAACGGGACCCTATTACTAAGACTCCGCTGTCCGTCTGTCTGTCTGAATGTCTGTCTGTCCTTCTGTCACCAGGCTGTATCTCATGAACCGTGATAGATAGAGATTTTCATAGATGATGTATTTCTGTTGTCGCTATTTATAACAAAAAATACTAAAAAACAGAATACATCTTTTTTATTTTTATTTTAGTTTTTATTTGTTTCTTTTTCTTTTACAATCTTACACAAATCGACCTTGCCCCAAACTAAGCAAAGTTTGTACTATGGATACTAGACGACGATAAACATACTTATATAGATAAATAAATACTTAAATACATAGAAAACATCCATGACTCAGGAACAAATATTTGTGGTCATCACACAAATAAATGCCCTTACCGGGATTCGAACCCGGGACCTCCAGCTTCGTAGGCAGAGTCACTTCCAAGTTACTAACTAGGCTACAGGGGGCTCCTATACAACAAACGTGATTTTAGATATAGATATTTTGCGGTTTTTAGATATAGATAATGGTACGGAACCCTTCGTGCGCGAGTCCGACTCGCACTTGGCCGGTTTTTTTAACATTTATTTCGAAATAAAGAGTGATACTCGGAAATGTCGAAGGGAAGGTCAATCGTCGAATCCGACTCGGCTGGGCAGCATTCGGGAAGCTACGGCACATCTTTTCGTCCAATATTCCGCAGTGTCTCAAGACGAGAGTCTTTGACCAGTGTGTGTTGCCAGTGATGACATATGGCACGGAAACGTGGTCGCTTATTATAGGCCTCATAAGAAGGCTCAAAGTCACTCAAAGGGCAATGGAGAGGGCTATGCTGGGAGTTTCTCTGCGCGATCGCATCAGAAATGAGGCTATCCGCAGCAGAACCAAGGTAACCGATATATCCCTCCGAATTGTTAAACTTAAGTGGCAGTGGGCGGGGCACATTGCACGTAGAACCGATGGCCGTTGGGGTGGAAAGGTTCTTGAGGGCAACCACGTACCGGAAGGCGCAGCGTGGGTAGGCCCCCCGCAAGGTGGGCTGATGACCTGGTAAAGGTCGCGGGAGTCCGCTGGATGCGGGTGGCGCAGGAACGGCCATTGTGGCACTCTTTGGGGGAGGCCTATGTCCAGCAGTGGACGTCTTTCGGCTGATATGATGATGATGATGATGATGACTCGGAAATGTAATAAAACCACGTAAAAATCTCCCTTTTCAGTGTAAACCCCCGGTGTGTGTTATTATTATATATAAACAAAAATAATAACTAAATGTAAGGTAGGATCGTGCTGTACTTAACAAACGCCATATAAGCTTGTTTTTTAAAAAGTTTTTTATTCATCTTGTTATTTTCAATAACCCTGCATATTATGTCGCTGGTTCGTGGGTACTTGTACAGACAAATCACACAAACCCAAACAAGATAGGTCTATCTATTTTTGTTTAGGAGTTCCCATGACCACCTTCCATCATCAGATCCTGGAAATCATCCATCACCAAAGTGTTTACCAAGACAAAACAGATGAGCCCAAACTAGATGGGTTTATCTAGTTTAGTTTAGGAGTTCCATGACCACCTTCCAGCTCCATCATCAGACTCTGGAAATCATCCAGCATCCAAGTCTTGCCGTGCCATGACCAAATAAATGAGCCAAAATTCGATGGCTTTATTTTGTTGAGTTTAGGAGTTGCTATGGCCACCTTCCGACTCCATCATCAGACCAGCTCTATGATATTATGGCATTGTCACCGAAGATACTTAATATAAGAAGATAATTGTACCTAATTTGAAGATTTCGCCCAAACTAACATACATACATACATACTAACTAATCATAATGGCCGTTGGGGCGGGGAGGTTCTCGAGAGGCGACTACGTACCGGAAACTGCAGCGGACCCTCCACAAGGTGGACTGATAGTAACAAGTAAATAAATTAAATCTATCAAGTATCACGATCACTCGTACAATAATAATTGACTATAGAACGCGTAGTTTAGACAAAAGGATCCAACCCACAAGACATCACCATTGAAATGTATGACTTTTGTTTTAGGTAGAAGGTTCAATTTTAAATGTTACGTATACTGTGGGTTTGAGCCTTTTCGCTACACTACGTCTTATCTGGCAGCTATGCAATTCATAACTTGTCTCGATTAGCCTCACGAATGTATCCCCAGTATAGTTTGACCCCGAGGTTGGTAACAACTATGCCTAGTCGGAGATCAAAATAATATTATTTTATCTGAAGAGTCGCCGGTTAGCTTCGTGAATAGCCACAAATAAACACAGTACACGTCTGTCTCGGAGGGCTATTCAGCCGGTACTGAGATATATTCCCGCGCGACGGTAAATTTATACTAGTTTTGAATAATTATTTATAAATATAAATTCTGACTAAAGTTATATTTTTTGGACTGGATCTTGTTGGTACAAGCATAAACTTTAATGTTGTGTAAGATTCAATACACAAATAATTCAACAATAATGAGAAAATCCTTGAGTTTTCAGTAAGATTTTGTTGACAAATATGGTGTAATTGAGAACAGTTTACATATATATACGTGCAGAATAAGGAAAATTCGAGGCGGCTAGGAGCAATGGCAACATATTACGCTAGTGAAAATAGAATAAAACAAGTAGGTTCTCATATAACATCATGGAGTATTAGGGGCTCAAACTTATGACTCTGCGCTCTCTTCAGAAAACTACTGTCGGTAATCGGGTATTTTCGGTTAAAGTATTCAGTAATTCGTAAATTGGAGGCGGCTAGGACCAATATGAGGAGTTTACCTATGCAAATAAGTAATCAGGATCTAGAAAAAGCTCTCCGTTTCTTAGAATTACAACGTCAAAAATCCGTCATTCTCGCTTATTCCTGACCAAAAAACGAGCGCCCTCTTAAGTGCTAAAAGTGGTCTAACAGAACAAGTATGTGACCACTCGGCGAGGCAGTTTTCTCAAAAACTGAAAGGAATACTCATATAAAGCAACTAATTGAATTTTTAAATGTTTAAGCTGAAAACTAAAGAGTAAAAAAAGCGGCCAAGTGCGAGTCGGACTCGCACATGAAGGGTTCCGTTAAATAAATAGCAGTTTACGATTTATGACGTATTAAAAAAAACTACTTACCAGATCTCGTTCAAACTAATTTTCGGTGGAAGTTTGCATGGTAATGTACATCATATATTTTTTTGAGTTTTATCATTCTCTTATTTTAGAAGTTACAGGGGGGGACAACACAAATTTTACCACTTTGGAAGTGTCTCTCGCGCAAACTATTCAGTTTAGAAAAAAATGATCTTAGAAACCTTAATATCATTTTTGAAGACCTATCCAATGATACCCCACACGTATGGGTTCGATGAAAAAAAAATTTTTGAGTTTCAGTTTTGTGTATGGGGACCCCTAAAACTTAATGTTTTATATTTTTTATTTTTGTGTAAATATCTTAATGCGGTTCACAAAATACATCTACATACCAAGTTTCAACAGTATAGCTCTTATGGTTTCGGAAAAAAATGGCTGTGACATACGGACGGACAGACAGACGGACATGACGAATCTATAAGGGTTCCGTTTTTTGCCATTTGGCTACGGAACCCTAAAAAGGTTGCTTTTATTGCCCAAATATTTGATCGTCTATGTTATCGTATACTACTTGATCAAACTAGGAAATCTTATCCCATTGGCTTCTGTGAAAAATATTAACGGTGTTATAATTAGGTTTATGGAGCGTATTTATTACAAGGTTTATATTAACTTGACCTGTTCGTATGTATGGAAGTATATACGTATGTAAGAATATAAGTATGTAAGTTGTCCGTAAAAAATTGCAATCCACTTTTCAGTCACTTGCCGTTATCCGATTGAGCTGAAATTTTGGGTATTAGTATAGTTTGAAAAAAAAGCTACGGTAGCCTAGTGGTTCAGGCATGCGGCTGTCAAGCGGCGGTCGTGGGTTCGAATCCCGGCTCGTACCAATGAGTTTTTCGGAACGTATGTACGAAATATTTACCGTTTGCTTTTCGGTGAAGGAAAACATCGTGAGGAAACCGGTCTAATCCCAATAAGGTCTAGTTTTCCCTCTGGGTTGGAAGGTCAGATGGCAGTCGCTTTCGTAAAATTTATGCCTATACCAAATCTTCGGATTAGTTGTCAAAGCGGACCCCGAGCTCCTTTAGGGGCACAACCGGGAATAACGCTAGGAGGATGATGAGCATAGTTTGGATGACAATTCAATATTGGTACCATAATATTGAATTGTCATCCAAACTATAAAGCTGATCTGATGATGGAGACAGAAGGTGGCCATGGGAATTCAGTATTTGACCGACGTAAAGCCGTTGAGTTTGGGACCGTTAGAATTGTCTTAATGAGTAGTTGATGCTGGTATACAGAAAAGTACAGTCGGCAATATTATAAAAGCTTGTAGGTACCAAAACATTTTTTTTGACAGAAACTTATTTATCTTTTAGTCCATTTCGAATCTATTGAATACGACGATAGAGTTCATTATACGATCATTTTAAAGGTGCTAACCTTTTTCTTATAAAAAATGGCACACGTCCGTCCACACAGCCGTATTGTTAGACTTGATGTTCTGAACTTAAAAATATCAGTCCAGTTCAGAAAAGCTCAACTTATAACAAACATCCATACTTGTAGTAGTAGTATAGTTGAGATTTTCTCAACTGGACTGATCTTTTTATCTTCAGAACAATAGCATTCAAGTCTACAATACATCTGTGTGGTCAAACGCGTGCCATTTTTGCAAGAAAAAGCTTAAAAAACCTAAAATGTTCTGAACTCTATCGTCTTATTCAATAGATTCAAAATTGACTAAAATATAAAAAAAAAGTTTGGCACACGTTAGTATAAGTTATATTAGTATAGTATACGTTATAGTAAAGTTGTACTCTGGCCGAGCTATTTGAACACTGAACCCCCCCTCCCCCCAGGTGGACTCGCCGACGGTGACGACCACCCTCAAGAACCTGGGCGCGCTGTACCGGCGCCAGGGCAAGTACGAGGCCGCCGAGACACTCGAGGACTGTGCGCTGCGCAGCAGGAAGGAGGTACAACCGTCAATACAGGTTTTATAAGGCTGGTACTTCACTTGGGTCTAGGCAAAATGTATTCGAATACGTATAACGAATAAGAATATTAATATAAATCATGAATGACCAATAAATATTTCGAATAATATAAATCGAATAAATACTTCTTCATTCGAATAATAATTTGTAATGCTTTTCTGGAATAATATCTTGAACGAATTTTGTAGGAATCATCAAATCAACGAAGAAATTTCTTAAATCATTTTCGAAGCCTGCTTGATTCGTTATTATTGAGTTTGAAACTTGTAAACGAGCAACCGCATTCTTAAATATTATTCGTGGATTATTCGAGGATTTATTCGTAGATTTATTCGAATGAAATGAGAATAAATCATTCGTCATTCAAAAGTGTAGACGAATAATTTATTCGCGAATAAATTGGTGACAAACAAATTTTTATTCGAATAATACCCAACTCTGGGTCTAGGTAAACAACATAACCCTTCATTTGACAAAAAATTGCGAATGTCCAGTTCATGCTCCAGTAGTAAAGTAAAGTAAAGTAAGTAGAAAAGTAAATATTTATTTGTGATACACAGGTTACATAATAGGTGACAATAGAATAATACATACAGTACGCTGTGACCTACCTAAAAGGTGTACAAATGTTGACCCTTATAAGAACTAAAAACTACAATAAATTCTAATTTTTATGAGCATTAAATTTAATTAAACATTGTTAAATATAGCCGGTGACGCGGAATAGTCCAAACATTACTGGTATTTTTTTTAAAGGTCAGTCTAAGATTATGTCCAGCCCGTCGGTGGACCGTGTCGAATTAAGGGTTAAGGAAGGTCTTGTTTGTAGTTTGAACTGTTCGTTTAGACATTTTTGTAACACAAACAAAATTCCTATTCGAACAGAACAGTCTAACTCCATGCAAGTGGGAGTTTACATAAGTTTGTCACCTATACACGATGATTATCGTCATCGGCCTGCACTGAAGGATATGAATATATCTCATACTTGTAAAGTGGACTTACAGTGAAGTATCAAACCTCATGTGGGCGCCAGACACAATTATATTCCAAAGAAATAAAGCTTTGATTGTGTATTTACGGGCCGAGCAATTATTTCTTGATGTTATACTGTCCCGATACCCACGTGACAACATGACAGGGATTCTTCAAAAATAACTAGCATTCTTAGAAGATGGCCCAATGAAAAAGGAGTTAAAATGTCAAGAAACCCCTTCATTTGAAGGGTTCACCATAAAATCACAGATTTATAAAGTGCTTAAACTGTGTCTGGCGTCTTATTGGTACACTTTAAGTTGAATTTGTAATTTTGCACAACTTTTTTGACATTTATATTTTGGATCTAACTAAGTAAACATTTTATTTATGCTTTTCAACAAACACGCATTATATCTTGTTATTTCTTTATATATGTACGAGTATACTTTATATAGTTATTCAATCAATCAATATCATTTATTGCATCCATAGTTGTACAGATCTTATAATTGGTTCTTGACACGGGGCACCGTTTGACACGATACAATGTTATGTTACGCTGCCAGCAAGTGGCGCGGGTACAACAAGTAAGTTCTGTGAAAGAGCTACACATGTAATTTGCTATATCGTAATAACACAGAGCTTTAAAACACCTAGCTTACTACAGCTAGAACGCTAGATTTTGCAAAAAGCCACGACCACGGCAGTAAAACCCGGCGGCCGTAGATACTGTGTCGATAGCATTTGTGAAACGTCGTTTATTTGATTATTATTTCGTGGTTATAAGAGAAGGCTAGATCAATATTGAATTTTCAATTTCATTCTTAATTCAGTTGTACCCACAATGTATCTACCCTTTAATCGCTATATAGCTCGATAATTGTTTTTCTCATAATATTTTATGGATAGCACTTATAAATATGTGTTCCTCTAGTATTGTTTATTTTTTTAGTTAGCGTTTCGATATATACCGTAATAGTAACTTTCGTAATGGATGGATTTCAAGAAAAGTGTATAATTTGTAACTCATCCCATTGTGTAACGAAACTTCTTTACACGTTGGAAGCAGTGAAGTTATGGATTCAAGTCCTTTATCATAGTCAAGGGTTAATTTTGTATCAGTTTCTTGTGCCAAATGTTGTTGTTCTTGAGTGAATAGTATTTACACTTCTTTTTAATATGCATTTAAATACGAGTATAATCTTCTAATAGGACATACCTCAATCAAAAGAATGTCTAATTCTCAAGGGTCAGGAATAACCTTGGTCAGGATTGTTTCCGGCACTGTAAAGTTCTCGTGTATTATTCGACGCGATGAGTTTGGGATTGTAATAAGAATAAGAATCATTTATTGAAAAAACCTTATTGCTAATGTTACATTGTGCTTAAAACTGTTACATGTTAGGGAAATTTATTAAATGCGCCTGAACTAGGATTATCCTGTATCTCAGGCAAAGAGATAAATACTAATTGAAGTTTGTAATAGCTGTCAGTTCATATAAACTTACGTATTTATACTATGTCAAAACTGTCACCAATCCCATTCTAATCGCGTGTTGATCTAACAGCGTGGGTTGTTTCCAATAGGCGTTGGACATCGTGAAGCAGTCGCGGCGCGGCCGCCACGCGCAGGACGCGCCGCCCGACCACGACGAGGTTCGCGAGTAAACCGCCCTTACAGCTCACGACACGTACCAACATGTTCTGGGCGCCTCTGGAGACGAGTCCTGAGCTAACTTGGAATTAAAACCAAAAACGCCTGCGGCGCTACCACCAAAATCGAAACTCGAAGTATCGTATACAGCCGTCGTAAGCAAAAAGGACGCATTTGACTATGAGACTCATTAAAACTATGAGGCTCATTCAAACAGGACGCACCTAACTATGAGACTCATTCAAAAAGGACGCATCTGACTATGAGACTCATTCAAAAAGGACGCATCTGACTATGAGGCTCATTAAAAAAGAACGCATCTGACTATGAGACTCTTTCGAAAAGGACGCACCTGACTATGAGTCTCGTTCAAAAAGATCGCACCTGACTATGGGACTCATTCAAAAATGACGCATCTGACTATGAGACTCATTCAAAAAGGACGCATCGGACTATGAAACTCATTCAAAAAGGATGCATCTGACTATGAGATTCATTCAAAAAGGACGCATCTGACTACGAGACTCATTCAAAAAGGACGCACCTGACTATGATACTCATTCAAAAAGAACGCATCTGACTATATTAGGTATTCATAGACAGATGCATTCTTTTGTAGATGAAACTGATGATGCGTCCTTTTTGCTTACGACGGCCGTATAACTCTGTATCTGTCGCTCGAGTATCATAAACCATAAATGCTATAGAGACGGAGACATCCGAACTTCGAAAATCGATTTTTGTGGTTATAGCTCTGGACGAAATGCTGTCTAGTGGCAGGAACTTCACTCCACCTATGTCGACGATCATTATGCACAAACGACTGCCATGAGTTCCCTTTCAGTAGTGTTTCATATCATCTGGCCGCCCAAAGGCACCTCTTCAATATCATTTACACCATTTTGAATTGGTACAGGGATGCATTAGTTATGTTTCGTTCGATTTTAATGCAAAACAAACTATTCTAATTATTATAGTTGATTTCATTGTAAGTTTTTCTTATATGGTGGGACGATGGAGGTTATAGCTGGAGTGAAGTGCAGTGTTAAGTACATGTTGGTATGATGTTGTGTTGTTAAAGGAACTGTCGCGTCTTGTGCTCATTGTCGGCTTGTTTGTGCGGTGTTCGCTTTAATTCTGTCACTCTTTCCATATTGGCAAAAATTTTAAGTTCTGCATTTGTGTGTGACTAGCTGACTAGTCCCATTATTCATAAATCTTAATAAACCTGTCAACTAAAATGTCTTTTGTCCCTTTGACAGAGACAAAGACAGATTCATTTTGACGGCATTTAACCTAAAATGCTGTTGCACAGTGAAAGGGTTAGTACTAAAGAAAAGCCCAATGACAGGACATTTTACTTGGCTCAGTGTTTGTCAACTCCTGCATCTCTTTTGTTTTACACGACAGAAATGCAATTCAAATAACAGGGCCAAGTTCTTTATTCACGCACAAGTGCAAAACTCAAGTCTGTAACATTTTTTTAATTTGATTTCGAAATAAGAATCTAAAATAATAAAAAATGGGATGATAATACGCATGACCGCACATTATCGACGAGGTTGCACTTACAATTTCCACTAAAACTTCACTTCTACTAATAAAAAATTACTAAATAACAGAATCAAAGCGAACGACTAACTGTCTCATTGCACATCGTCGCATCTCTCTCGCTCCAAGCACCGTGGGTCTCACTGTCTCTGTCTTGCGTCATCAAAGCATTCTTGCCATCACAGGAGTTGTATCACAAACCATGGTCACTACACCGCTAGGCTATATGTACTTAATAATTATCATGCTTTTTATGTATGTTCTATAATTATGATTTTTATTTGTATTATTTTTGTGTAAGTTTATTTTTCTTACGTATAATCTGACTGTGCGAAGTGTTTTCTTTCGATGCTTGTACCATCGAGCACTAACTATTAGCCTTTATGATGAGTCCAGGCCACTGCAAGATTCAACAGATATAGCCGCGTCATGATGTGTCTGTCCCGTTGAATTTAAACCAGGTTCTGTCATGACATTTACCAGCAGCGTCGGGATTTCCCGACAGCAAATATAGATAGACAGACTCAGTGTCCCAGGCTCACGACTCACTATAAATTGAATAAAAAGTCAATTTCTAGTGACACTAACAATGGCTATCCTTTTTTTACTTTCGCACAGTCCAAGCACACAGTTTATTTAACTTGTTTACACGCTTCCACCTTTAATTTGCGTTAACTTTTTTTGTTTGGTGTAGGGTGCGAACCCGACGAGCGAGCCGCGCATGAACCTTAAGTCGAAGCTGTTCAATGCGCTAGGCATCAACTCCCCGCAGCAGTAGTTAGTTAGTTAGTTAGTCTAAGTTAGTGTAAGTCACGCTTGGGCACGGGCGGCGCTTAGCTCGGTGTAAGTAAATACTATACTAACGTTCGGTCGGACTGGCAGGGTCGCAGTGTAACTTAAGGCCTTGATAATATCGGCCAATCTAAACTCGACTCTAATTCGGAAGACATGTTCTGATATTACTGACTATCTTGGCTCTGCTAACGGAAATGCTTGTAGCTGAATTTTGGCGCCAATTAAATTCTGATTTTAGAAGATAGATTTACTGTGTGACAGGTAAATCAATACAACCGATTGTTGGTGCCGAAAGTCTGCTTTTTAGTAGCAAACACAGTCTAAAACAGTTTAAAAATGTGACTGTTAGTACAAATATTTGTTACGTTAGTCTGTTGTACACTTATATTTTGTTTTTTGTCTAAATTAGACTTACACCGAAGCTGTAAACGTACTCGCTCATTATTAAAATAAAGCGTCCGCCCTTGTCCCGATAAGGTCGCTTCACACGTTGGTTTTGTCGCGCACCGGCCCAGCATGCATCGAGTTACAAAACAAACTGTGCTAGCGCGTTAAGTAGCTTAGATTTATTTATGTTAGCATGCTTAAGAATAATTTTATGGAATAAATCGAGAAAAAATAAAAAAAATGTAACAAGAGAGATTTTATCGAAGGTACCGTCCGGAGTATTGCAAATTTATTATTTAAATTATAGTAACGGTGCGGATTTTAAAAATTTTATAATAATGACTTTAATAGTCGCGGTTTGACGAAACTTACACAATTTGTTATTTTATCGTGAGTTTCGGAAACCGCATTTTATCTACATAATTAAGTTGAAATTGCATTTATTTAATTGTGGTGTGGAAAAATCAATATTATAATTAACAACGATTTTATTTTTATTCACTTGTTTCAATTTTAATTTGCTGATATTTAATCCAGTGCTCTTTAATGAAGAGCGCATGATGTGTATGTTGGCTTGTGATCGTTTTAATTTATTTTATTGTTTGCAATGCAGAATCAAAATGAATAGCTATTTAAATTATCAGTTTTAATAAATAATGCTTACATAATGTCATTCCAATGTTAGTGTGTATCGGTCTAAGCTTTATGTGAGAGTAAGTGATATAGTATAATATTTTTATATACATTGAAATGTTTCTCTTTGTACGTGGGTGCTTGTGAATGCAATTTTTTACTCTATGTACACTAGATATATTTTACAAGAGACATCGGTATCGCGCAGGTTTTAAGCAATTCTTACTATCACGAATCTCTAGTATTTTGGCGCTGTCACAATAATTGAAATTATTGATTTCTTTTAAATGTCTCGATATCACATCGATCTTAATTTTGGTATTTTTTAAACTGTTAATAAATATTTATGTAACATTTTGTTTTGTCATTTTTTTACTTTCATTTTAATGTAAATCGCGAAGGTGAGTCTACAGTGTTATGCAATTTATAGCCCACGAACGAAACAAATTACACAAACATATATTTTTTTAACTCGACAATCCTTAGAAACATCTTTACTCACTACTCAAACTGGCGGCTTTCGCTGTTAGACTTAGAAGCATGTAGGCAGCATTCATTCATCTCCTTCACTAGATAGATTCCATGACTTCATACAAACATCACACAAGTACATCAGGCCTTTGGGCCTACATTGTAGTGCTAGTTACTTTATATCGAGACGTCACGTAGTTAGGAACATTGGTGTTGTTTTCTAATTGGATTTCCTTGACCGTTAAACTATTTTCCAAAACAATAATTTCCTCGAAAGGAATACGGAATGCATGAGAGTGGCGTGCTTTCTTCAAGATTCCCAACATTTTTCTAATCAATTTCGAAGCCCTAGAATCTGGGCAGTACGTAGTAGCGGACGATATTCACCTATCCCTTTCTTATTGCTTAGTCAACCTCATGGGTTAGTAAACACATTATGTAATAATGTTATGCCTTGTCACATCGGTTGGTTTTAGCATGGCAAATTCGATGGACTGATGACCTGGTAAAGGTCGCGGGAGTCCGCTGGATGCGGGTGGCGCACGACCGGTCATTTTGGCACTCTTTGGGGGAGGCCTATGCCCAACAGTGGACGTCTTTCGGCTGATATGATGATGATGATGATGATGATGAAATTCGATGGTCCGCGGGCGACGGGGGACGAAAGTCACCAACGAATTTGCCAAGCTATAATTAAGAAGTTAACGTAATGGGCATGTTAGTCACGCCGTGACAAGGTTAATTCAAATGTTTTATTTAACCATAGGTCCATATAATGATAGTTACAATTTGCTTTAAAAACTATGTTAGTACCATAATAGTAGCTACTTTATACTAAGAACTACTTGGAATTCGTCAAAGTAGTCTTGACCGTATCCAGTGCCACAATATGGGGCAGTTATATCTCCCAGCAATCCTTCAGAATGCCGTTTTGACGTCCCCTAACTTAAGGGGTAGGTACACAGAGTTATAATAATGCAATTATTAATAGCGTATGCGCATGTTAGAGTGTTTTTTATTGCATACAGTATAAGTGAAGACTCTGTTTATTTGGATTATGAGTCCAACCAAGAAGTGAGCTTTAATGCTCGGAATTTAGGTAGTGTTTACAGGACAGACGCGAACCTGTGTTTTCAAATAAATAAACAAATATTAGGGGACAATCTTACACAAATCGACCTAGTCCCATACCTCATAAGGCTGCTAGGCTAGGAGTTATGGGTAATAGATCTACTACATCTTCGTACAGTCGCCATCACATACATCGGAGCAAACAAGCAACTCCCAAACATCGGAACACAACTCGTATTTTCAAGGCATTAGGGTGCCTGCTCCGATATTTTTGAACAACCTATAGTGTATCGATGTATGTGATGGCGATCTGTCACCCTAAATCTATGTACTACGTAATGACGACTCATTGTGTAACGACCAAGAAACTGCGTAAGAAAGTGGTAGTTAAACATCGTCTGCCACATACCTACTTGAAAAATCTTCCAAATTGTAATCATAACCTAAAATACGAATTTTTAGTTGAAACAAAATGGAGTGTAAATTGCATAACACCGGCGCGGCAGGAGCGGGCAGTGAGCCGGAGCGCGAGTTTCTCTAAATTGCGGGACTCGCTGCGGCGCGGGTCCGCTCGGCTGCTGGACCGCCTCGCCGGCCGCCACTCGGCCTGTCTGCCGCCGGATGTAGACTACACTGATCCAGAAAGGTAAAGTACTAGCGTGCGCAATACGGTATTTGACAAAGGTCAAATCCAGCTTCTTTTTATGAAACGTCAAAAACGTTCCGTTAGTATCAAATGGAATTTGTGGGGATTACTTGGTTGTGACTTCACAAACAAACAACGTCCTTATTGTTAGTTTTCATGAATTTAATAATCTTAACTGTTTGTCTCCCAGCGATCTGGTGTACAGCAAACATTAAGGTGGTTCGATTGCCATACAAAGCGTTATTTGACATTCGCAGGCTAACGGCGTGATATTTTAAGAAACTTATGTAACAAACTTTCATCAATTGGCTTCCCATTTGCGCCAAATTCCCCCTTTCCTAGAATAAACTTGTATAAACTAGATTAATTTGAGAAAAATAGTTTTCCCAAAATATCACGTGACAAACCAATTTCTCAAATTAATCTAGTTTATGTAAGTTTATTCTAGGAAAGGGGGAATTTGGCGCAAATGGGAAGCCAATTTATGAAAGTTTGTTACATAAGTTTCTTAAAATATCACGCCGTTAGCCTACGAATGTCAAATAACGTTTTGTATGGCAATCGAACCCCCTTAAATGAAAGCTTGATACTTGCCGAGTATTTTCGTAATGTTTATCTATTGCTTATGAAAAAACCTATTTATTTTCACTGTTGTGAAATACCCAATTTGGGTAAGGCCGTCGAAATTATCACTTTTTTACGTGTTACATTTTGTTCTGCTTGTAATACAAATTATGGTTTATACAAAAGTATTACAAAAGCATCAAGGACAACACAAAAACAACGCAAAATCTTGGTAAAAATGTGATGATTTTGACGGCCCTATCCATTTAACCGATACGATGCGGATGACATCATATTCTATGGCGTAAGGCACGCCTGTCGTGTCATGAAATAATTGTTCGCCGCCACAGCCAAAAAAAATCGAAAATGGAAGACTCAACGAATCGGTTAAGATGGGTCATCATTCTGAGATAGGTACTAGGCAAGATTATACAGTGATTAACCCCCTTATTCATAAAACTTAAAATGCTTCTGCTAAGCAAAATACGTCGTACCTACTTAGTCATTGTGATCGCGTTTATATCGTTCGAGCCACAAAGACGTGTCCCACTTACCTATGCTATAAATAGACTAAACACAAACTCCTAACCGTTTAACCACAGTAGATACAAAGTTTAAACCAGTTAAATTCTTACAAATGTTCGATTTGACGCACTCACACACACACACACACACGCGTCGATACAATAATGTCCGCTTATAACTCGGTGGTGCCTCAGTCACGTGTGCGCGCATGTGCCGCGTAGGACTGCTATTTTCACTTTTAAGAGACTAGCTGAGATACTGCTTTAGCTAAAATATGCACTGTGGTTTAACTGGGACGGAACAGTAGGTATGATATCTGTAATTTTAAATTTACCGCATAATCAACGTTAAGCATGGCTTTCACTCACAATATTTCGAAAATGACCTAAAATTATATTAGTTTTGGTAACTATTTTTCTTTCAACACAAAATTCTTTTTTATGACATACTTCGGCCTGGCAACCGCGTCCGTCATAAGCATTCACTGAAGTCATTCACTCGGACACTGGAACGTGAACGTTTTCATCAACCTTGTTACTGACTCGCTAAGCGGCTCAGCCCATTCAAACAATTGGATGTTATTCCTAAACAAATGCCACAGTTTAAGTTGTAAAGTAACATTTTCCACAGCATGAAGCGCGCAAGCTCCCTATCCGCGCTCAGTAACTCGCCAGAGCAAGCACACGACCAACGGTAGCAAGCGAGCAAACTTCGAAGGATCGTCAGCTACACCACACTCACGTTCGTGAGGATCTTGGCACTACAAACGTGACCCTAATCGCGCCCGATTAAAAATATAAACTGTAAAAATTGAGCGGGAATTTGCGTTTTGGTACTGCAAGAAACTGTGTACTGTTTTGTTTTGATATTACCTACTGCCAGAAATAAATGATGATTAAGATTTTGTCAGACTTTTTTAAAAATAAACCAAAGATAATTTTTACTTGAGAATTCTAAATTAATAGTCAGTTTCAGAAAGCAAATTCCAGTCCAATATGATACTATGATAAACTAATACCTAGTTGTTGTCTAAAGGAATATTCACGCTTGATACAGTACATTCCGCTTTTGAAAAACGATTTTAAACCATATTAAATCAAGTAAAATTTGAACTTTTTGGTATTTCCAAATCAAGTTTAGTTCAGTTGTATCTTGCACTAAGGTTTAAAATGGTTTGACAAGTCTGTGGCGTAAGCTTTAAAACAACGCGATACAACTCAAGTGAAGTGCAAAAATGAGAGATATAAGTAGTTGAGTCTAATAAATGTGGTCGTTCACGTCCAAGAGGACCTTAGGTAGCAGCAGTTCCCATACTTTTGAGTAAGTGGATCTTACTGTCGAAGTAACATCATCCAAGCCATCCAAAAATTACCTTACCTACCTATCTATTACCTATTGTAGATATTAATATCAGGAATATGGTCACTGTGCCGATTACGCGACCAGTTTCAGTTAATGACCGTCTGAATGACAAATCATATCTACACATCCCTTAACAAATAGCATTCTTTTGGTAGGTAGGTATTTAGATAATGGGTGTGTGCTAAAAGTACGAATAAATATCCTTTTAGTTCACCAACGCATCTACTTAAGCGGATACAACACGGTGCAATGACCATATGTGTCGTTCTTTGGGAAAACGAGAAACCTTGTGTTACTACCTTGCACTAAGTTCTATTAAAATAGCGTAACTGCCTTAAGGTGCTTTTAGAATTGAATGATCATGTATAATATTTTATAGCTATCATAATAATTAATAACTATCTCATCTTTCAATTTCAATAAGGAATATTCCCAGCTCGGGAGTATGCTTCTTATATTTTGAGAGTATTAGTCGTAATGCCAGTAGCGAACCGTTTTATATTAACCCAAAAGTAACCCAGTCCATTCAAATAGCAACTCTACTGCCTATAGTAGAAGATTCCAATTCGAATGACAGTTTTATAAAAATTCAGCCAAATGAAATAATCTCAACAATAAACCAGCGCATTTGACCTCCGATTGCGAGGCATTGCTGCGAGTTTACGGTCAAAATAGAATGGTTCGTCTGGCGTGAACGTATAGAGAGAGCCTACGTCATCAACTATTTTTTAATCACTCGCAAAGCTTCTAGTAGTGTAGTCATTTCTTTCACCCACTGTTTGACGAGTTGTGTTGGTACCATTCCATAGAGTTAAGTAAACTTAGCGGTTAGAGTAGACACGTTACATGTGTTGAAATCAATGCTTCAAAATATACGAAAAGGACTATTATTCGACATTCATACCATGAGTTCTTCTACTAGGCAAAAAATATTGATATTGATCAATTTAAGGTCATGCCGCCGGTTAGCGACCACTTGAAGAACATGGTTTTTTCAATTGAAGATAACATCAATTCTACGGAGCCTATTGAAACAATCAGCCGTATGCCTTATTGTTTGTAGTTATGGAATAGGAATTTACAAAAAAAACTAGAAAATATGCTTTCAGTTCACCAAGTCAGCTAAGTGGTCGCTAACCGGCACATGAAATTAGGTGGTCGCCAACCGGCGAAATGACCCTAAGGTCATGTCGCCGGTTACGCGACCAGCTCCAGTTAGCGGCCACCTAGGCACACACTTAGTGGTCGCAACTCGCAAACCGGCACACAAAATTAGGTGGTCGCTAACCGGCAAAATGACTACTTACAGTTTGTATTGTAACATAATTAATGGCAAATAAATATTAATCCGATAAAGTATCGAAGCGTTAAAAAAATGATTAACCATGTACAACAGCTGTGAGCCTGGCGTAAGTATACCTACTTAAGTATTAACAAGACGCCTGCCTTTAGGTATATCAGTTTTCACCTATACTATAACGAATTGCCTAACGAAAGGCAAAAGCCTTTCGTTGTGTTAAATACTGTACCTACCAGATCTGTAAATTAGAAATAATGCCGTTTTGCAGTAGGTAATATAACAGTTTCTTTAGGGGTTAGCGAGTATCAAGAGAGACTGCCTATTTAAAAGGCCCGCATGACTTTGACATGTTATTACTTTTTTCATTCTATTACAGCAAAAAAAGTAGGTATGTTTTGAAAAAACCCCGACAATTCAGTTGCTACGATCAAATAGATAATAAGACTAATTTTATAGTTTTTTTTATAATAAATCAAATAACTTATTTAAAAATCAGTAAGGTTTATTTCGTACTTAAGTATAAAATATTGATAATCTTCAATATCGCTTTAAGTATAAACTTAAAATTCACGCAAGAATCGAAAAAAGAACTTACAATGGATTATTAGTTTCTATTATGTATTTGTTCTTGTGTGGTTAGGGTATAACACCCATTGTTTGGCACCAAAATTACAGTCAACACAGTTTTCACAGGATTTTACCACTATTGCCTTGAAGTAAAATAAAAAGAGCCAATAAGTACTTACTCAATTAGAGCGGTGTCGACAATAGGTATGTAGCTTTACCCTATATAGTGCTGCTTTTGTGACATTTCAATGGATCTCGATTTGTTTAGTATGAAATTTTATTTTGAATAAACTGTTGTACGAATGACGTGTTTCTTTAATCACTTAGAATTGTAAGTATACTACAATATACACATAAGGTGCTAACAAATTAGGTAGGTACCTAAGGTACCAATATTTTAAAAGGTGTATACATTACATCAGAACAATTAACTTTTAATATAAATTAAGAAGACTTTTTATAGGTAACCTATGATATTTTTGTTTTAATTTCTGGAACTAAATAAATAAATTAAAATTTCGTCCATAACATAATCACCTTGTGCATTTAGCTGATAAGATGTTTAACACTTTCTGTCAAGTGAACGCCGTCCTTTGTGATAATACATACAGTCGCACTGCAGCGGGCATTTTGCGGGCGCGTCAGTTGATATGGTTTATAAAAAATACATCTAAATTTACGAGTACAAGTACTTAGTATTTATAACTTACCTAGTATTTATTCCCGTTATATCGTTATAACAAAACATAAAAATTAAATCAATCTTAAATTGCCTACATAACGTGCAAAACCTCCCACTCAACCCATCACGAGTTAAGACCACAAATAACGTGAATAAAAATAAACTGCAGCATTTTGAGCTCTGTAACGACTCGGTAATTACTTCACTTGATGTTGAGAGGAAGTTCTCCAATTTGAAATGGATTTTTACTAGCAGGCGAAGAAACTTTCTCGGAAGCAATTATATTTAAAATAAAACAATTAATACAATATTGAATATAAGTAATTATTAAATTCAATAATTATATACTATTCAATATTGTATCACTTGTTTTATTTCAAATAAAATTGCTTCCGTACGCTCGGCTACCACTACCTAACGTACAGTATTAATTACTAGGTACTCGGAATTGCGTAGTACATATACTAGGTTAAAATACAAATACCTTTTTCTGACAACTTGAAATTTGATTAATTTATTTGTTAACCTTACCTACGTTACCTACCAACTGACGTGCCCGCATAATGCCCGCTGCAGTGCGATGTATTTGTCTAAGTGAAGTGGCCATTGACTAACGACAGTCATCATAAGGGTTAAAGGTTTCATAAGATAATAAAAGAGGACTTAATCACGGATTGTTGACTATCTCATTACCAGGGTGTTTTTACGCAGTAACGTTGATTCCCTAATTATCTCCAAAAAGTAACTTTTAAATGTTTCATACTTAAGGCTACCTACTCCTAGAGACGAGTAATATCAGCTCTTGTATAGGTCGAGGTCGCGTGTGAGTCGAAGCGATGAACGCCTTGCTTCTTAAGGCTACTCCTAGAGACGAGTACTATCAGCTCTTGTATAGGTCGAGGGCGCGTGTGCGTCGAAGCGATGGACGCCTTGCTTCTTAAGGCTACTCCTAGAGACGAGTACTATCAGCTCTTGTATAGGTCGAGGGCGCGTGTGCGTCGAAGCGATGGACGCCTTGCTTCTTAAGGCTACTCCTAGAGACGAGTACTATCAGCTCTTGTATAGGTCGAGGGCGCGTGTGCGTCGAAGCGATGGACGCCTTGCTTCTTAAGGCTACTCCTAGAGATGAGTACTATCAGCTCTTGTATAGGTCGAGGGCGCGTGTGCGTCGAAGCGATGGACGTTCATGGTCTTCCCTCCCTCTCACTGAGCATACGCGTGAGCGAGATGGAAGTGCGTGTTCGAAAGCGCAGATATCATGTTTTTCGGAATATCACAGAAAAAGAGAAGAAACTTGCAAGTAAGAAAATAAAGTTATTGTCCATTACTTTATGAAGAAGATTATACAATTTTATTTTTTTCTGATAAAAAATGGAGCAGTAAACTGGTTACAAGTGAAATAATAGGGTTCAATTTAGATTTTTTTTTACTCTAAGTACTTTCTTTTGTTAAAATGGCTTTCTACGAAAACTATGTTACTTCTCATGTCTTGCAGATTATGATATATATTTTCCGACAAAGTGGTTACTAAACAACTCATTTTTACGTAAATTTGAAAGATCGAGCCTTAAGCGGAGCTTCTGACGCTGATTGCATTATTGACGACGGACTAAACTACCGTACAACTACAACTTCGCAATATAAGCAAACTTCACATTGGCGAAATCATTTTAACATGGATGGAAGCCATTTTTTTTAAAGACAAAAAATAAACTGAAGTAGCTCAGATGCACATGAATACAAGTTTAGTATGATGACGAAACAATTGAGACATGAAATGTTCCGAAAGAAATAATGGAGTGTGTGATGAACAGCGGCCGGTTACGACGTCTGCGCGGCTCATCATGCCCGTGCGCACGTTCAGTAGGGTTGTCGACACAGCAGCACACCTACAATAAATAAATAAAAATTACAGGACAATTTTACACAAATTGAACTAGCGCCATAGTGTGGGCTAAGGCTTGTGTTATGGGTACTAGACAACAATATATTTAATACACTAAATATATACCTATAAATACCAATTTAAATAAATGGTGAGGTGTGAATATTGCACCAAAAAGAAATCAAAATATTTCTGCTTCCTTCAAAATGTTCCTATTGAAAAAAATGTGACGTAAAATATATAACTGCCACTGCCAGCTTTGGCTATCTAGGCCCTCGATTCTAGGGGGACAACAATCTCATACAACAAGGTCTGATTTAGTATTTTTTTAGATCTGATTATCTGATTTATCGCTATATTTTGCTCAGATAGGAAGTCCATCATTGACCTTACAATTTGGCCTGATGTTGCACAAAGTTTCTTAATCTACATAAGTACTTAAGGCGCCATAAGTTCAGCGAAGTTAGGCCAACAGAGTTTTTGAAACAATATAATGTGTCTGTTTATAATAATATAGTACCAAAAAAATACGAATAGTAATCTTGAGGCTTTTCTGCAGCGAGATCAGTGATTCAAAACATGATAAGTACCTACCTAATTTTCGCTCGATAGAAAAAAATCACGAACAGAGGTCTAAAATACACTTAAAACATTCGTAACAAATATGCACAAAAGCTAAAAATATTAAAATTGGTTCCAAAAACCTTAGTAATTACTTTTTTATCTATTTAAACGCACAAAAAATTAAAATTAAAAAACATGATATCCGCGCTTCCAAACACGCACTTCCATCTCGTTCACGCTTATGCTCAAAGAAGACCATGAACCTACGGCGCCTTAAGTACATCTAAAATTCACAAAATGGTCACACCAACTATAATTGACCTATTTTTGGCATTAATACCAATGGCAAACGTTTGTTTAGTAACTAAAACTTTGGTGATTTGGGTTGCCTCAACAGTATCCCACTAAAACCTTACAATTTGGCCTGATGTTGCACAAAGTTTCTTAATCTACATAAGTACTTAAGGCGCCATAAGTTCAGCGAAGTTAGGCCAACAGAGTTTTTGAAACAATATAATGTGTCTGTTTATAATAATATAGTACCAAAAAAATACGAATAGTAATCTTGAGGCTTTTCTGCAGCGAGATCAGTGATTCAAAACATGATAAGTACCTACCTAATTTTCGCTCGATAGAAAAAAATCACGAACAGAGGTCTAAAATACACTTAAAACATTCGTAACAAATATGCACAAAAGCTAAAAATATTAAAATTGGTTCCAAAAACCTTAGTAATTACTTTTTTATCTATTTAAACGCACAAAAAATTAAAATTAAAAAACATGATATCCGCGCTTCCAAACACGCACTTCCATCTCGTTCACACTTATGCTCAAAGAAGACCATGAACCTACGGCGCCTTAAGTACATCTAAAATTCACAAAATGGTCACACCAACTATAATTGACCAATTTTTGGCATTAATACCAATGGCAAACGTTTGTTTAGTAACTAAAACTTTGGTGATTTGGGTTGCCTCAACAGTATCCCACTAAAACCATTACATGATAAAGTGATCCCATAAAAACATTCGTCTCGAAACTTTTTCACAGTAAAAAATTGGTGAGATATTTCGTAGAGCCAAGTCAGGCATTCTTATTAATCTTAATTTGCTTGCTAAATAAAATTCTGCAACTTTGGGAATCACACAACTTTACTGCATTTACAATTTTTTGCATAGGTACCTAAAACTATGTAAGTGCGATTGCCAAGTCACAAAAAAATATTTATCAAGCAAATAAAGATTAATAAGAATGCCTGACTTGGCTCTACGAAATATCTCACCACTTTTTACTGTGAAAGAGTTTCGAGACTTGGCCTATTTTTTACATGGAATGTTTTTATGGGATCTCATTTCTTTTTGTAGACTTTGTATGGGAATGTTATTTTACCAACCGCAAATAACGTTTGTATAGTTTTGCAGGAAGGAACTGCAAAAGTAACTTTGTAATCGCATGTATTTGTATAGGATTACAAACTTACGTATGCAGTTTTTATATCTCTGAAACGTGACTGAAATTGCATTATTTTTAGGTTTTTTTATGAATTATTAGGCTAAAAACTAAGAGTCCTAGCACTGTTTTTTAACTTGTGTATCAACCATTCTTACCTGCCAGATAGTTTGATGTACACAGTAGTTGTTCCAATTGCCAAAAATAAAACCGGAGATGCTTCTGACATGTCCAATTACAGGCCTATCTCGCTTGCTAATGTCATTGCTAAGGTGCTGGATAGTTTGCTTGATAAGCAGTTAGAAGAGCACATTGAGTTGCACGATACGCAGTTTGGCTTCCGGCCTAGCTTGTCTACCGAAAGTGCAATTCTCTGTCTCAAGCAAACTGTTCAGTACTACACAGCTAGAGGTACGCCTGTCTTTGCCTGTTTCTTGGATCTGTCAAAAGCATTTGACCTTGTAGCTAATGACATTCTGTGGAATAAGCTACAACACGACCGATGTACCGTATGAAATCATGACAATACTAAGGTACTGGTACGGAAGACAGAAAAACAGTATGAGGTGGGCAGGCGCGCATTCGGACGTATATGGGTTGGAGTGCGGGGTGAGGCAGGGGGGGTTGAGTTCGCCTCGCCTCTTCAATTTGTATGTAAACCGGTTGCTCCAAAAACTAACTGCTACCAGGGTGACTGAAACATAGTAAAGTTAGCTATCTGGCCTTACCTACTCAATTTTTAATTGTGATGTTGATACCGACTTTATTCTGATCGTTCAATACCGTCAAATGGGGTAACTTGGAACACGCCGGGTACTTGAGACACCAGATTCCACCAGGAACTAGTGTATGTTGGAATATTCTAGCTTTCTAGCTTGTATGTTGAGCTAGATGTAGAGGCTATTCCGACATACAAACACACACTACTTCCTGGTAAAATCCAGTGTCTCAAGTAACCCAGCGTGTTCCAAGTTACCCCATTTGACCATCTTTCGACACGAAAGTTATCATCCCATAATATACCTGTACAAACGCCATTACAGTTAACTGACCATTCTGTATTTATATTCGACCTTATATTACAATGCACATAAAGTGCACGGATGGTCATTGGCGATGGTACAACCGAGAAATCGAGAATCGAGCATAGTGCAAAATTAAAATTGTTTATCTACGCACATATCATTAGTGCTCTAAAATGCGTTCAGAAACCGTCGGTAATGACCAGCATTATTACAACCAATTTTACTATGACAACTTTCTTGTCTGTGGTAGTAGGTAAAATCTGTACTGTAATACAGGGTGGAATTTCATAAACTGTACATAATAAAAGGAGAAAAATTTCAGCCAATTTCATCGGTGAAACGGTGTTTTTTTTTTTTCTAGTCATTAGTTTTTTTTTTACTGAATTTTGAAAATTTTTGTAAAAACTCGGGTAATACACCTAATTCAGACGGTATAACTTTTGATCCAATGGTCCTAAAATGAAAATAAAAAATGCAGAGTATTACCAAGGGACAGGTTAATAATTCTTAATAACAATAAAAAACCAACTAGAAGAGAAAATCCGCAAAAAAAATTATTGTTTTTGAAAAATGGCTACAAAAATTACGAATTTTAAAAGAAAAACACAATTTTCTGAAAAAAACGCATATTTAGTTACCATTTTTTTTACTTAGTATTAAACCTCACTTAATGCCGATTTTATAACCGTTTTTAAACTGTCTCAGACTTTGAAAAATACCACGCAAATGGGTACGTAAATCAAACCATAATTTTATTAATTTTAATCCTCTTAAAATCCTTAATGACCGCTTGTTCCCAGGTAGTTGAAGGGTGTTATCGGGTTTTAGGTAGAGAAAACAATAGGAAGAAAAGTAGTCCTAAAAATTGCGTAAATAAAATCATGTATTTTAATTAAAAGTCATAAATTCGATTGATAAACCTTTATTAAAGAAAAAACTTATTCTAGTGTTGCAAAGGGCGTTCCCTGTATGGTATTAATTGTTCAAAATGACCTCCTCTTTCTTGAAGGCACAATGTGGCCCGAGCTTGAATTTGTTGCGTAGCCCGTCGAATCATTCCCGGATTATTTTTTATTTCTTGTGCTGCATTTAAAATTCTGTCGTGCAATTCTGCTTCGGTATTGACGATTCTGTGATATACCCGTTGCTTCATATCACCCCAAAGAAAATAATCCAACGGCGTCATATCAGGCGATCTTGCAGGCCATCCAACGGGGCCGTCTCGGCCGATCCACCTATTGGAATATTGCTCATTTAAAAAATGTCGAACTCTTAATGCCCAATGAGCTGGGCATCCATCCATTTGGAGAAACAGGCGTTGTCTCACATCTAACATCACATCTTCCAAAAGCTCTGGGAGCTCGTCTCTCAGTAACAGTAAAAATCTGTCGGCGTTCAAAGTATTCGGTAAGAAGACTGGTCCAATCAATTGATCGTCGAGTACCGCTGCCCAAACGTTTATGGAGAATTGGTCTTGAAAATTAGATGGTCTTACTAGGTTTGGATTATCGTGAGCCCATGTGTGTAAATTTCTGAAGTTAGTTATTCCCGTATGAGTAAATCTTGCTTCGTCCATCCATAAAATTCTTCTAGTAAATTCCGGATCCCTTCTGATATTGCCAAGTATCCAAGTCGACATAACACACCTAACGCGGGCATCGCCAATTTGCAAATTTTGTACCCGTTGATAATGAAATGGATGCAGTCCTTCCTTCTTCAAAATTTTCCAGACAGAGAATTTTGAGATTCCGTGCCTCAATGCCAAGCGTCTTAGACTCGTGGTTGGGTCCGCGTACAAGTCTCTGAGAACTGCTTCTTCTATGGCAACATCAATTATGTTTCCTGGCTCTCGGCGATCTTGGCCACCGTATCCCAGGCCAATATTGCACAACCGGCGATGAACTTCTTGAAAGTGGCGAGCAGCAGGTCTTGGAACGTCATTAGGATACTGCTCCAAATAGGCGATACACGCAAGTCTTGCAGATCCATGGCACAATCCATAATAATAGTGCATGTTGGCTATTTGTAACGGCGAAAACTCTCGTAAGCGGGGCATGATGATTCAAACTGAACAAGTACTGGAGTAATCAAAGAAGTGGCGAGCAAAGACAAGCAATTGCGATTTGCGAGCGACTGAATAGTTGACCTATTGCCCAATGCCTTTATACCCCTCATGTTATCTCCACCTTCAACCCAAAAACACCCTTCAACTACCTGGGAACAAGCGGTCATTAAGGATTTTAAGAGGATTAAAATTAATAAAATTATGGTTTGATTTACGTACCCATTAGCGTGGTATTTTTCAAAGTCTGAGACAGTTTAAAAACGGTTTTAGAATCGGCATTAAGTGAGGATTAATACTAAGTACGTAATTTGTTATTTCCACCTAAAACCCAATAACACCCTTCAACTACCTGTGAACAAACGGTCATTAAGGATTTTAAGAGGATTAAAATTAATAAAATTATGGTTTTAACCATTGAAGGCTGGGGGTTCTGTGATTTACGCTTGTTTAAGGAAAAGGGAATTCACTCACAGAGGAAAATAGGTGTTCTGCTCTCTAGGCTAGACGAAATCGGACTGGATTTGAATATCGCGCTTGGCACACGCAGTCTCAGTGAATGGATGAGTGAAGGTAACGAAAGGTGAATGTATGTAAGTAAGGTTTAGTCTACAAGGGTTAGCACAGACGTATGTGTAAGGGTGTGGCTACACGTCTGTGATGAGGTGTGATTGATAGCTGTAAGTAAGAAGTAAGAAGTAAGACTTGAAGTAAGACTCCACCTAAGGCATATCCGCTAGCGTCTACTCTTAATACGAAGGGAAGAGTGTAGTCAACCTGTCGCAGTATAGGAGCAGTTATGAGTCGCTTCTTCAATTCATCGAATGCATTGACTTGATCTTCTCCCCATATCCAGTTTTGGTTCTTCTTGAGTAGCATAGTAAGAGGCTTTGCTAACTTGGCAAAGTCTGGTATAAATTTGCGAAACCAGGAACATGTCTGGATGAAAGTCTTCAGGTGTTTGTCATTGTGAGGTTCTTTCATATCGTTGACGGCCTTAATCTTCTCTTTGTCAGGTTGTATACCATCAGCTGACAAGATGTGTCCCAAGTACTTCACTGACTCACAGGCAAACGTGCTCTTTCCTCTGTTCACACGCAGCTTGAATAGTTTGAATCTCTTGAACACGGTGTCAAGATCTTGGAGATGTTTCTCAAAACTATCCGAGAGAATCAGGATATCATCAAGATAGGCTAATATGGTTATCCCGGGAAGATTGCTACGGAATCGGTCCACGAGTCTTTGGAACGTAGCACCAGAATTTCGGAGACCCATAGGCATGCGCTTGAAGCGGTACATGCCTAGTGGAGTGACAAATGCCGTCATGTCGCGATCTTCCACAGCAACTGGTACCTGCCAATATCCAGAGCGGAGGTCCAGGGCAGATATGTACTTAAACTTTCCAGTCCCATGTAATATGTCGTCGACTCTTGGTAGTGGGTATCGGTCGGGCTTCGTGACCGCATTCAGTTTCCTGTAATCGATGCAGACCCTTATGGAGTTGTCGCGCTTCGGGACGAGTACCACGGGAGCTGACCATGGGGACTCGCACTCTTCGATGATGTCATCTTCGAGCATCTTCTCGAGCTCCAATCGCAGGGCTTCCTTCTTAGGCTCAGGTAATCTGTAAGGTGGTACAGAGATGGGTTGTATATTTTTATCTATCAACTCAATATGATGGACAGCGTAAGTGGTTGGCTCTCCCCCTAGATTGAAAGTATCCCGGTGGTGTTCAAGGAGTAGAGCGAGCTTGTCACGTTGATTGCCAGTGAGTGTCAAACCCTCATTGTCACGAAGTGCCTCTGCCTCAATTGGTTTGCAGGCAGCAATATCCACAGGTTTTGGTTCATAATATAACTTATGACGCACATCGGGTTCATTGCCAAAGCTCCAGCTTTGGGTTGAAAAGTCAATCATCAATCCAGATGAGGTTATGAAGTCCATACCTAACAATGTCTCATTATTGGTAGCTTCAGGTAATACTATAAAAGTTGTAGGTAATTGCTTCCCTTGCAAAGTGACATTAACGTCAATCAAGAGTACATTCTCTAATGTAGAGCATCCATTAGCATATTTAATATTCAGGGTAGAAGGAGTGAATGACTTACCGCAGTCCTTCAGTAGCTTGTACAAGCTTTCACCTGCAATGCTTCTCTTCGCAGCAGTGTCGATGAGCGCGCGGCCTTCGCGCCCACAGATGGTAATATGTAGTATCGGTCGAGAAGTATCGGTTCCCGTAGTAGCCTGGAAGTCGACATTAGGTGTATGTGTATGTGTGTGTGTATGAGTGTGTGCACCGCGCGCGCCAATGTCCACGGTCGCAACAGCCTCTGCCTCCGCGGCCGGGCTGTCCGTCGACACCGCATAGAAAGCCGCACCCGCGCCGCCGCCAGCAGCGCCGGAGTCGCCTTTGCATCGCGAGCAGTTGGCGCGCACCACGCCTGGCGCGCCGCACCCGTAGCACGAAAACTTTTCACTCTTCACCTCCTCAAAATTGTCAGTAGGTATGGTCGGCGTATCGGGCCGTTTCGCGAGTAGCCACTTGCAATTATCTTTGTTATGGCCGTAAAATTTGCAGTAGTTGCAAAAACGGCTTTGCTTCGGCTTCGCGTCCAAGTTATTGTTGTTACTCGACACTTTAACATCACGTGCTGCACTTTGTCGTGGTAAGTTCTTAAATGTTTGTTGTTTATTGTCCGAATTCACATAACTCGCGTTGTTTAGTTTATTTTCATAATTCCGGTCGTTAATTTTCACGTTTCGAGTGACAGCGCGAGTATTGACATTGCCAATTGTGACGTTCGCAGTTGCCAGTTCATTCACTTGTTTCGGTTCGTTCAATTCGGTCATCGAATCTTCAATCGACCGGGTTCTTTGCAAAAGATCGTTGAACGATTTTAACTCTTCACGCGGAATACGTTTACGGATCCGCCGATGTAAAAGGCCGTAAACTATATCAAGTTGAATGTTTTCTTCCAGGATGTATGGCAATTGCGCAATCAATGCTCGTAGTTTGCAAATAAAAATTTCTGTCTTCTCGTTGTCTTGTTCTTCGCGAAATATTTCTCGGAATATGAGGAATGGAGGCTTTTTCTTGCCAAACGCGCGTTGAAGATCAGCAATGGCGTCGTCCCACGATTTGACGTTTTTTCGAACGCCGTTCCACCATGTTGCCGCAAGTCCGGTCAAAACAATTGAGAGTCCGCGTAACGCGTTTTCGTCAGATACTTTTGCACAATCTTTATATGTCTGGATGCCGTTGATGAATGCTTCCAATGCGTCTTCGACCGAATCTTCAGTTCCGCTAAAACTGAGGTTACAACCGGCGAAGTGACCGCTGGATTGCGGTGTCGCAGCTTTAGTCGCAGATACCAATATATCGCACAAATCATTGTGGGATTGTTGCATTTGTTGCAGCATTATCGTTAGGTATTCTTGAGGCATCGTCACATTAAAGGATGTTGCGTTAGCCTGTTCACCCGATTTTCGGCTGGTGTCGGCCGCCATTACGGTGTCTTTTTTCGGCCCCATCCGAACGAAAATTTTCCCTATTTACTTATTCTTGCAACACAATCCTTAGCGTTGGGCGCCACGTTTAACCATTGAAGGCTGGGGGTTCTGTGATTTACGCTTGTTTAAGGAAAAGGGAATTCACTCACAGAGGAAAATAGGTGTTCTGCTCTCTAGGCTAGACGAAATCGGACTGGATTTGAATATCGCGCTTGGCACACGCAGTCTCAGTGAATGGATGAGTGAAGGTAACGAAAGGTGAATGTATGTAAGTAAGGTTTAGTCTACAAGGGTTAGCACAGACGTATGTGTAAGGGTGTGGCTACACGTCTGTGATGAGGTGTGATTGATAGCTGTGCTACATGGTTTGATTTACGTACCCATTTGCGTGGTATTTTTCAAAGTCTGAGACAGTTTAAAAACGGTTTTAGAATCGGCATTAAGTGAGGTTTAATACTAAGCAAAAAAAATGGTAACTAAATCTGCGTTTTTTTCAGAAAATTGTGTTTTTCTTTTAAAATTCGTAATTTTTGTAGCCATTTTTCAAAAACAATAATTTTTTTGCGGATTTTCTCTTCTAGTTGGTTTTCTATTGTTATTAAGAATTATTAACCTGTCCCTTGGTAATACTCTGCATTTTTTATTTTCATTTTAGGACCATTGGATCAAAAGTTATACCGTCTGAATTACGTGTATTACCCGAGTTTTTACAAAAATTTTCAAAATTCTGTAAAAAAAAAACTAATGACTAGAAAAAAAAAATACACCGTTTCACCGATGAAATTGGCTGAAATTTTTCTCCTTTTATTATGTACAGTTTATGAAATTCCACCCTGTATTACAGTACAGATTATCGGTATCGTTATGAGTTTAAATTTGGAACAGCTGTCAAAACTCAAGTGGGTATCTAGTCTAGTATCTATAGATATTAAAACAGTTATCGATACGAAACGTCAATTTATTATGTTTTTTCATTTTACTTTTTTAACATTTTTTTCTGTTTTACTTTTTTAACTTTATTAACTTTTTTTTTAACTTTTTTTCACTTTTTTTTTACTTTACGAACTTCTTTTTCCGCTTTTTAACTTTTTTTTAACTTTTTGCACTTTTTTTATTATTTTTTGAATTTTTTGCAGTTTTTTTTTACTTTTTGTCACTTTTATTCCTTTTTTACCTTTCTTTTTACTTTTTTCACTTTTTTTTCACTTTTTATTCATTTTTTTGCTGTTTTTTACTTTTTTCACTTTTTTTTTACTTTTTCTATTTTTTTTTTATTGTTTTTTAAATTTATGTCATTTTTATTCCTTTTTTTACCTTTTTTTTACTTTTTTTCACTTTTTTTGCATGTTTTTTGCTGTTTTTTACTTTTTTCACTTTTTTTTTACTTTTTCTAACTTTTTTTTTACTTTCTCTTACTTTTTTTTTACTTTTTCTAACTTTTTTTTACATTTTTTTTCATAAAAAAAAATACTTTTTTTTTCATTTTTTTTTTTCAAAGATAACTTACAGGTAGCACTCGTAGCAATGCAGGTCATTTTCCTACGGCTTCTGAACCCATCTTAGAGTACTTATGATATGTGTTTAGATAAAGTAGTGTATGCAACTGTACATAATTAGGCCTTAAAACACTCGTGTGATCCTATTATGAAACTCGCTGACGCTCGTTTCATAAAACCACACTCGTATTTTAAGGCCTCTCATTATGTATCAGTAGCATAAACTACTGTTATAATTGCCAGTTCATTCTAATACACTTGCACGATCGTATCGAGTCGGGTGTAAAGCAGGCCTTTAAAACGTTATAAAAATAGCGCTATTATAACGCTATAATTCCGTTATTTGCCGAGATTTGTATAGAAATTTTAAACATATCGTTATTTATAACGTTATAATATCACTATTTTCATAACGTTTCAAAGGCCTGGACTAAAGGGTACAAACATTTCTGCAGAAAATTATAATTTTCATCTCACCAGCTCGGAAAAGCTCTTCATCGCTAAAAATTGCGCGTAAAAGATAATGTTATCCGCCAACGTACCTACAAATAACTATTTCGTGGCAACCCTGCGTGTGTAATAAGACCGAGATTGTGTATGAGTTGTATCATAAATAAATAAATCATAACATTATGAGGTCAGAGCTGATTTCGGCGCTCAATAAAATTATAACTAAAAAACTAAACAATCACATTATTATAAGTTACAGGCACCTAGTTAGGTTCAGAATTATTTATTTATTCCGACACTGAATGGTTTACGGTTATTTTATTACACGATTTTGAAATAAAATAATTCTGAACCTAAGTAGGTGCCTGTAACTTATAATTCTGTGATTGTTTGGTTTTGTAGCGAATGATTTATTTGACAAACACATTTATTTTAAAAACCGCAATGTCCTAACAGATTTTTTTAGTATAGGTAGCGTAGCGTACTGCCTATCATTTTACTTCAGTAGTAAGGTATACTAAAAAAAAGCGGCCAAGTGCGTGTCGGACCACGCACAACGAAGGGTTCCGTGCCTACTTACTACACAAACTAGTGGATCATTACGACTAGACCCCAAACTGTGAACGTCTTGACTAATTTGATAAAATATTGTTGTCTTATTCATTCGCCTAACAAATTTCGTACCGAACCGGGTATCACCGAACAAATATGTAGGTATACAAAACCATACATTCATACGAATGTCGGATTGTTCCTGTAGACTCGGAGGACTTCGCTCGTCCGTACAATAATGTGCTAAACGAGGATCTGCATTCTGATATAAATATTAACCTTACGTTTAAGCCATATTATATACTTAATAGTCACAAAGAATTTGTCAGCGTCGTAATGTTAAATCAGTAAATTCGCTGCACAGGTCAGATTGGTTAGGTCTTAAGGCAGGGTAGGCTTACAGAACGGCGTTTTTGAGTTTTTGAAAACCATCTCAGACCTAGAAAATTGGGTTAAAAAATCTGAAAAAAATATATGTATTACTTAAGGATCAAGACTAGTCAAATTCATATTCAGTTACACGATCCAATGAACTTCACTTGATAGAAAAAAATCCCAAAGTTACTTCTTTTTGTAAAGTTTTTTCAGTATTGTGACTAAACTATTGATATTTTAAATAAATGTTTTGTACTAAACTAAAGCCATTTAATATTTATAGACAAATTCGTAGAATTTGAATGGATAAAATTATTGTCTTAATTACTATGTTTAAATACCTACAAAATGCGCGAGCGCGGAGGCTCAGTAGGCCCGATCAGTCGCGCGCTGGCGCTTACAGACGACGGACCTGTGTCAGTTTTATCCGCGACGAATTCATTATAAGTATTGCAAGTTATTTATGATGGGCAATAAACAACGCAAACGAAAAAATTCGTGCAAAGCCATAAAAAGAATATACTCCAAAGATATGTGAAAAAGTAAGTAAATGTTTATATAATTTGGTCTAAAACATATTGAAATTAAAATAAATTAGGTTAGATTTCAATATTTTTCCATCTCTGATTGGTAGGTAATTTGTAAAAATATTATGCCTAAAATTACGGTCATAGTGCCACAGTATAAAAATATCAGTATAACAACTGAATTGATAATCCGTTGTCTATATCGGAACCTCTGCCTGCCGTTTGCAAACGTAAAGTACCTATGTAACAGAGATGGGCATCAATCGATTAATTGTTTAGTTAACTAATCAATCGATTAAAAATATCAATCGTCATTTTTTAATCGCGATTAATTTAGTTGCGATTAAATTCGTTGTGAGAATGTTCGACAAACCACTAAATTAGTTTTAGCTATTAACAAAGAATTAGAAACACTTGCAAGATTAGAAACATGGGAAGAACATGAAGTACCCAATGGAAAGAAACTCATCGATACAAAATGGATTTTCAAGAATAAAGAAGATGGGACTAAGAAAGCAAGACTAGTCGCGAGAGGCTTTCAGCAAAAGAAGGAAGATATTTTTGACAGCATTTATGCACCAGTGGCGCGACACTCTACTGTAAGAATGCATTTATCGAAAGGAGTGCAAGATGATCTAAATATAGCTTAACTCGACATACCTGCGCGAAAACTAAAATCAGATGTATTTATTAAAATACCCCAAGGATTAGAAATTAAATAAAAAATTTTAAAAAAGAAATTAAAGAAGAACACGGCTTTAAAACTAAAAAGGGCTTTATATGGATTAGTTGAATCTCCGAAGTGTTGGAACGAAACTCTGGATGAGTTAGCAAAAGCTAATGAATTCCAACGATCAGAATATGATTACTGTTTGTATTACAAAGAAGATTGCTGGATGCTCATTTACGTGGATGATATCCTAATCATTGGAAACGGGGAAAGTACCATTAAAGCACTAAAGGAGGAGTTTAACGCAAAATATATGGGAGAGATAAAAAACTTTCTAGGAATGGAAGTTCATAGAAACGCAGATACCTTAGAACTAAAACAGACCAAAATGATTGAAAAGATATTGAACAAATTTAATATGACTGAGTGTAACGGAATGAAAACACCTATGGAAAGAAATTACAACATAGAACTAGACAAGACTGAAGAAATGTTAGATGTACCTTATCGTGAGCTTCCTAAAGCTTAATATATCTACAGGACCAGATTTGACATTTGCAGTATCATATCTGAGCAGATTTTTGGATAGACCAAACAAAGAGTTATGGAAAGCTGGAAAAAGAGTAGTTCGCTATCTAAAGGAAACAAAAGACAAAGGTTTAACTTTTAGAAAGACAAGAGATAATAATATGTATGGCTTTTCTGGCGCTGATTGGGCCGGTGATCGAAATGACAGGAAGAGTGTAAGTGGTGGCATTATCTTACAACCTATGGGCAAAATCCCATTGCTTGGTTCTCTAAAAAGCAACAATGCGTAGCGTTGAGTACTGCAGAATCAGAATACATAGCGGCTGCATCAGTAGCACAAGAACTTGTAAACTTAAAAGGTATATGTAAACATTTAGGCTATAATGTAAATGTTGTGTTACTTGTTGACAACAAAAGTGCTATATCAATGGCTAAAAATTTCGAAAATCTAAACGTACAAAACACATTGATATAAGGGTTCATTTCTTTAAAGACTTGGTTGTCAATAAAGTAATTACTATAGAGCATATTTGTGGCGGTGAAAACTTAGCTGATGTTATGACTAAAAGTCTGAGCAAAGAAAAGTTCTATAATTGTATTAACAAGTTTATGTGTTAATTGTCTTATGTGTTAATTAATTTCATCCGCTTGCCCGGGAAAAGATTTCCCAGACCATCCTCGTTGCCAAAGGAGCTGGGACGATGTATGCTGCAAAATTTATGTTGATTCTCTCCTGAGCCGCAGTACAGGTGCGGAGCGGGCCAGACTTTTGGCGTCAGGTACCAAGGAATCCGGTGAATGGCTCCACGCTTACCCGTCGCCAAACACTGGCACTTTCTTGGAGCCTGAAACGCTCCGTATCTCAACATGTCTGCGACTCGGGATTCCTATATGCACTCCACACAGATGTCCCTGCGGCAGTTCTGTAGACTCACTGGGACATCACGGGCTTTCTTGCCAGAAAAGCGCTGGCCGGTTTTCCAGGCACGCCGCTCTGAATGACATTCTACGCCGCTCTCTTGCCAGCGTCAATGTGCCGGCCTTGTTAGAGCCGCCCGGCATTTTCAGGGACGATGGCAAGAGACCGGATGGAATGTCATTAATTCCGTGGAAGATGGGTCGGGTGCTCGTGTGGGACGCCACCTGTGTCGACACATTGGCCCCATCCCATCTCCACGGAACATCCTCCAGAGCCGGTGCGGCTGCAGAGGCTGCGGAAAAGGCCAAAGTTAATAAATATAGGGGTCTCGGCGCTGAATACTGCTTTGTTTCATTCGGCGTCGAGACCCTTGGTCCATGGGGTCCCAGCGCACTCAACCTAATCAAAGAGCTCGCCAAAAAATTAGCCGACACCACCGGGGACCGAAGAGCTGGCAGCTTCCTCGCTCAACGCATTAGTATTGCGATACAGCGGGGAAATGCTGCCAGCATCTTCGGCACCATGCCGCGGGGAGACCCCTTAGTTTAGTCATAAGTAGTTTTATTTAGTTTTATTTATTCTTTTTTTTCTGGTTTTTAAGTTGAATTTGTTACTATAGCAATTAGTTAATAAAAGTATATTCCTATGTTGATATGTAAATTATTTGTATATTTATTTAAGTTATATTTGTCAAATGAAAATATTAAGCCATGTTATCAACGTTATCATTTAGGAGGAGTGTTGAGATGTACTACATCACTAGTTAGTAGTCACAGCACTAGTGTCTACTTGTCTGTGGTACATTACCCATTCCCAATGACCAAAGAAACTAAAGGACGTGAAGTATCAACAAAATGAGCGTGCCAAGTATACTGTCATATTGGCGCATAACATGGCGGATGTCGTGCTGTTCTGCTATCGATAAAACAGGGAACATGTTTATCGATAATATACGAGTAGACAAATCTCAGAACGTACTGGTTTCCTGTAATTAAGTATTATTAAGTTATTAAGTAGGTACATTATTTAAGATGATCTAAATGACACTGTATTTTTACAATAATTGTTGTATCAGGCATTACTAAGCGGAATTCCATGATTTAAGTTACTAGAAAAATAATTATTTGCTAGCATTGTGTGTGTGACGTTAAATAAATGTATTTTCTTTCTTCTTTCATTTTTTCTATGGCATCAAACATGGGCAAAAAAAGAATGGCTTAGTAATTTTTTCTAAGCAGCAAACAGTGTCTTCATCTAAATAAATTTCTAATAATTTCCATTCCAGATTCTGTGATACCTACACTACATACTGACAGGCAGGCAAACAAACGTAAAGTTATTGTATAGTGTCAGTATACCCTACAAATACAAAGTTAACTACTCAAAAAAATGACAAGATACCAATATATATTTTGATGGCAGTGCACCATCTCGTAGTCTAATAACATTTAGGGTCTTGTTGAAGCATTTCTGACCAAAATGTAGAGAGCAAATGTAGGTATATTTCTTTTACATTTTGCCTTATATTTTAAGGTCCAATTGCCTCCAACCTTTTTTTGCTTAGCACAATCGCTTCTTGATAACCTTTATAAATAGCTATATTAGCGATCAATGAAGCCTGTTTAGTTCCAAGGTAGTACCTGCCTACTATACAATTTTACCAATCTTGACAACCCAGACGGTTTTTCAGGTTTTACTATATCGTCTCGAGATCTCACTGGTTATAGAAATAGAAAATTCGATGATGCGAATGACGTCATCGCCATCCAGTATCGATATTTTCAAGAACAACCCTAACTGCCACTCAAACGTAACTTTAAGTACAAAAATATCGAAAATAAAGCTAAATCCTATTACAACACATAACTAATCTTAATCTGTGTACTCATTACAACATAATGCAAATGCTCAGCTCTCGATAATGCTTAAACTATCCAATATTTCAATAAAAATACATTACATACCGGTGCAAGGATAAACTTTCCTGATTTGGGCCTTTTCTTAAGCCGCATCGGATTATGCTGCACCTGGGCAATGGTCACCACATTCCACTAATTGTGCTCTTTGGGCTTTATGCAGTTTATTAAAATTAAAATTAAAATCCATTTATTTCAAGCTACATATAGGCTCATAACATAACACATAATTAAAACATTCATTATATAAGTCAAACAACACACAACCATAATTAACATTCTCTTATCCTACACCAGTCCTTACATGCCTGTTGCAACAATGCATAATATAGTGACAGTCTAGTCTGCCCGCTATCATTGCTAGGACGGTGTTGGCGCTGGTTCGCACGCGCCGGAGCAGGGACGCGGCCCGCAATCGCATGGTGCTGTGGAAACATGCCGTGTGCGTCGCCGCAAACATGCCCGAGGCGCTACAGTAACGAGGCAGCCCCATCACCGCCCTGAACGCGTTGTTGTACTGGACCCGGAGGGCGCTGTACGCCCTCTGCGTGTAGTTAGCCCATAGGCCGCACGTGTACAGCGACGTGCAGTAAGCTTTAAAAAGCGTTAACTTCACGCCGCTCGAACACCGCGCAAACCTGCGAGCCAACATGTTCGCCCGCACGCACAGCGCCCTTCGCTCCCTTTCGATGTCGACATTATCCTTAAGGTCGGCAGTAACGACATGACCTAAGTACTTGAAACACTCGACTCTATGAAGTGGCATTCCATTGAGTGTTATGACCGGTACTCTTCCTGTCCGATTACTGCCGGCCTGAAAGATCATGTATTGACTTTTTTCCACATTATATTTTAACCCGTGACTCATGGCGTACTCCTCACACGTTCTTAACAGCCGTCTTAAACCACAAACCGACGCGCTCAACAGCACCATGTCGTCTGCGTAATAATGTTCAATTAATAGTTATTTTATAATTTTGGTATGTTAACATCAGTCGTTGACATATGAAGTACCCACTAAACTGACGGGAACTGACATTTCGTGGCGCATAAAATGGCGATTTTAGGCCACACTTGACATTTGATCATCAACTTTCGGTTCTGACTGTTATACTACCATCTCTTTTTTGGTAGCCAAATGGTGCTTGGTTAAAATGAGACAGAGTTATTTTTGGGAATTTTATGTCTAAACAAATGATATTTGAAAAATACACCCTGTCCATAGGTTTTCCTACGTCCATGCCCATTCCACCGTTGTCATAGCTGCTGTTTTGTTTGATATTTATCAAAGAGAATATAAACACTACGTTATAAGAGACGGAACTTCATACATTTATTTTATTTTATGTGATTCTCTGAAGTCTCCTACCAACGTAAAGAAAAATGAGTGTTGCCATTACGACATCCGGTCAAAGTCAGTGATGTGAAAATTCGGTAATAGTGATGTTCATACGTCAGAAAATCTTTCATCGATATCGATAACATGACCCCATAGGGGTCGCTCGTTGTACATTTATTATATTATAAAATGTGTGTCTGATTAAACTAGACAGTTAAAATTAAACAAGTCTAAGCTTTTCCATATACTCCCTACCAAGATATAAAATCAACATTATCAGCTCCCTTTTAAGGGTCTCGTACTTATCTTGTACCGATGGAGTGATGATTACGTCTTCAACTTCTACTGCATATTTATATTCCAGCACAGAAATGACGTGGTAGAACTTAGTGGCACTTTAACGCCAACACGACACAACGCAGGCTCGTTGTCCGCCGAGGGGTCGGAAAGTGTCGACACGGGCACGCCGAATGATTCACCGTCTTTAGACATAGTTCGTAAATAACGAGTCCGTTTAGCAACTTTAAAATTTCCACAAGGGTCACCATTTGTGGGACTAGTCGAACATAATAAACACACTGATTAACTTAAGACGTAATATATTTCTAATCCAAACTTCAAATCATTTATTTGTGAACAATAGGTATGCACATAATGTAATTGCTAGATGGTAGGTACATTTAAATTAGTCCAGCTATGTTCTGCCCCAAGGCTTACAAAGATCTTATGACTAAACATGTTCATTATAGCAGATTAAACCTATCATTTAAGTATTCGTTGATTGAGTAGGTAATAAGCTTTTTTAACTAGAAATACACTTAAAGCCCGCTTAAAATCTAAAACAGTCTTGTAGAAAATACGACAATAGAGAGATCTCTCAGGGACCGAAGTCCTATAAGAGTTGTTTGGATGTTATATTTATGCAACTGATTTAAGAAACTTCGATAGTGCGATGCAGAACTCGTCAGATTTGACAGGAGTGACGCCACAGTCTCTTTTTGCTTGATATCAACAGGTAGATGATGAAAAATTTTCGGGGCCAGACATAATCCCACAATAAATAAAATAACAAACACAAAACTGTATCCACGGTGTTTTCAGTGCCTTATAAAGCCTTATTTGACGTTTATACGTCAAAATAGCGGCGTGTTTGAGGAGACCAATAGTAGTTCTATTTCCACGCCTGCAGGTGGCAGTCCAAAGCGGAAGCGGAAACAGGCCTGCCTAAGTATGACATGCAGGCAAATTCCATTTTACGTAGTTTGATTATAACTGAGACTAGGTACATTTCCACGTTAGTATATTCGTTATACAATTGATTCTGCTAAAAAAACTTACTACTTATATATAGTTTATTAATAAAACAGAACATTAAATTTACGGTTAGAGCATTTTACATGAAATGGAACGTAAACTTTCAGTCTAGTCTATGCTTCCGTCATTTACGTCACGTTCACGTCATTGTCACCGTTACTCCGAAAATGGTTTCATAATTGCCTTTAATTATTATTTATCGTTTATTATCGTGTGCTACGAGTGCGCTGACCACTTGGACCTGCTGTTTTCTCATCTGCTTTTTAACGATTGTAAGTTAATAATATTGTACCAAACTAGTAATAGGATACCAAACTGATGTACCTACTGCTTGAATAACTGTTTCATGTTCGTAATTGACTGTAACTCCTCGAATAAAATATATTATAACTCATAAATTGTCCTTATTATTTTAAATTTATTCGTCAAGCAGTAATTCGCATATTATACATCAATATGTATGCATGTAGGTACAGGTAAAGTGTATATGTGTGTGTGAGTATTTCCGTTCACGCACTCATGAGTACACTTGACGCACACATATGAACTTGCTAGAGCTAACTCTTGGGCTGTTGAAGTCGGATAAAAACTAGATGACGCGTGGCATGCAAAACCTTGACTGACGTCTCTATCTCTATATTATTCATAGTACTCTTTGACTATATCTCTTAGGATTGGCATAAAAGTCACAAGCAGCAAAACGTAACGAACCCTATCACGTGGTTTAGTGGCCAGTACATATCTTTTACACGATAACCGCATATGAGGTTTAATTCAGCACTCTATAGTAAATTACATAAGAGGGCGCTAATGAGAGCCGCCATAAAGGTAATTAGCCACTCACTTGCTATCAGGTTTTAAAAAAGGTAGCCATATGACTCTTAATCCATTTTATATATTTGAATATATTGATGAATTTAGCTGTACCACCAGCTGTTCCACACGGCGAAGCCTTGCTAGCAATGCCTGCCAGATAATATCTGTCCGCCGAATACGCAAGAGCAGGCCCTCCTGAGTCGCCTTGGCACACATTTATGTCTTCAGTATCTTTCAAGCAAAAGGCGGAAGGAGTTGCAGGACTATGAGTAAAACATGAACTTGTAGACATCAGTTTCATGACGGCAGCCTGCAGGATTCTTGGGCGTTCACCTCTGCCATTAATACCCCAGCCGGCGACCACGAGTTCACGACCTGCAGCCCCAGGAATGTTGATGTCGAATGGCAGCAGCGGAATTGGCTGGATACTCGCTGAAATAATAATAATCTATCTATACTAATGTTATAAAGTGGATGGATAATTAGTTCTGCAGGTCGATCACGTAACACATTGTACCTGCGCGGGTCAGGTAGATGAGTTTGTCCTTATGTGCGTTTGAAATGTTACGTGATCAGATCACCCCTCTGGAGTAATTTCCAAACTATGTAGGGGTACACAGTTGGAAAAACTTGTTTAAGTACGTTTGTAAAAACGTACGTAAAATGGGCCTGCTTGTCGGACAAAGGCTATATTTTACAACTGGGAAAACGCGGAGGATGACGATTTATTTTGTTTCCGGGTCATAAGTAGATGTTTTTTTATCATCATCATCATCATCATCATATCAGCCGAAAGACGTCCACTGCTGGACATAGGCCTCCCCCAAAGAGTGCCAAAATGACCGGTCCTGCGCCACCCGCATCCAGGGGACTCCCGCGACCTTTACCAGGTCATCAGTCCACCTTGTGGGGGGCCTACCCACGCCGCGCCTTCCGGTACGTGGTCGCCACTCGAGAACCTTTCCGCCCCAGCGGCCATCGGTTCTACGTGCAATGTAGCTAGCCTTCTTATGAGCCCCACTGCCACTTAAGTTTAGCGATTCGGAGTGCTATATCGGTAACCTTGGTTCTGCTGCGGATAACGTCATTTCTGATGCGATCACGCAGAGAAACTCCCAGCATAGCCCTCTCCATTGCCCTTTGGGTGACTTTGAGCCTTCTTATGAGGCCCATTGTAAGCGACCACGTTTCAGTGCCATATGTCATCACTGGCAACACACACTGGTCAAAGACTCTCGTCTTGAGACACTGCGGAATATGGGACGAAAAGTTTTTTTATATATTTAAGTAATTTATATCGTTTCCATCATAAGTAGACCAGGTACGTAAATATTATATCATTACCTAAGTAGTTATGTACTTATTATATCAGCTTTGCTTAGTTTGGGACTAGGGCTATTTATGTAAGATTGTCCGCAAACAATTATTACATACTCGATCATACTCATTTACATACTTAGTTAATGACCTTTGCTGCACCTTATCGGTCTGCTTGTACTTACGTGTAAAACGAATCCGTTTTTCCAGCCTCACCAGGGCTATATCGTTGTTATCGGTGGTGTATTGGGGATGAACGAAGATCTTGTCCGAGTACACAAGCTTGTTCAAAACGCATTCGCCTCCCGCACAATCCTTCGGATAGCTACCCGTGTCATACTCCCCTAGGTATATTTCAAGACTGCAACAAGTAAAGTAAACTATGATCAAATACAATAAAAACGCCTGCTGCACATCGGCTAGTTAATTAACTAGTAATTTGTGTCATACCTTTTTAGGGTTCCGTACTCAAAGGACCCTATTACTAAGACTTCGCTCTCCGTCCGTCTGTCTGTCACCAGGCTGTATCTCACTGATACCGTGATAAATAGTTCCAGTTGAAATTTTCACAGATTATGTATTTCTGTTGCCGCTATAACAGCAAATACTAAAAACAAAATAAAATAAATATTTTTATTGATAATGGTACGGAACCCTTCGTGCGCGAGTCCGACTCGCACTTGGCCAGTTTTTTTTAAAATTATATTTAGTACTAGCTTCTGCCCGCGACTTCGTACGCGTAATAAATTATAGCTTACCTACATGTTTAATTATCGCATTGGGTCTATTTATTTTTATTTAATTTGTTTATTTCGAACCACATATAGTTCATATACAATCATTAAAATAAAGTACACATTAAAAATAAAATAAGACATTAAAATAAGACAATACAATTATTAGCTACAACATGTAAGGAGTTCCAGTGCTCCACCATCGGGCATTCCAGCCTATCAACAATGGTGTTCAGGAGGCTGTTGTCGCTGCCTCGCACACGGCGCATCAGAGAGGCAACTCGTTTTCGAATTATAGCATGAAAACTATCAACTCTAGCCTCTGCAAACATTCCTGATGCGCTGCAAAAGCGAGGCAGCCCCAACAACATCCTGAAACCATTATTGTACTGGACGCGTAAGGCATTGAGAGCTCTCTGCGTGCACTTGGTCCACAAGCTACACGTGTCGAAAGTCTGACAAAATGCCTTAAAAAGGGTTATTTTGACATCCCTCGTACAACGTGCGAACCTGCGGACCAACATGCTGCTCCTCACTGCCAATGCCCTACGCTCCCGCTCCACATCTATCTATGCTGTAATGATAATTGTATGTATGGAAATAAATAAAATAAAATAAATAAAATGTTATTTTTACGTATAAAGCCATACTACTGGAAAATTTGTAAATAACGATACCTATATCATTTTTTTACACCACGTCGGTGGCAAATACCTTATGCTAAGTGGTTATGAAGCCTATGTACGCTTGCAACTATTTACTCCATAGTTTATCGGTTCATTCCCTTTCAATCAAAACACCCTAACAAACGTCGTCATTGTCAATAATATTACATTTTAGTTTTTTAATCTATATTGCAAACGAAGTACCTATCTACATATATATGTACAAAAGTTGGACTTAATGCCACAAAGCATTATCTGTCAGTCAACCTTAAGTCAAAGCAGATACTATTTGGTAGGACGTAGGATTTTACTATCTGATACCTACTCATATAAAATTTTCTTGAAATTCGGTAAAAGTGGCATTGCGACCCCTATAACTTTAGTTGTGTATTTTCTGCAAAAACCTAAGCATTTACTTTTTAACCCACTTCAAAGAGGAGGAGCTTATATGTTCCATTGTATGTGTTATCGCTGGGGGCAATAACACGCGACGTGAGCTGAATGAGATGGAGAATGGGAGTGAGAAATGGGAACTGGCTTACTTGAATATGTAGGTAAGGTTGTTCTGTGTACTGGGCCGCGACGACTTAAGCGGCTTGCCGTGCTGATATGATGGATGGGCTGAGTAGGAGTCTTCTTCTGGTTTCGAGCCGACCTTGAGCTGATGAAAGTCTTCACGCACACTGAGGGTTATAATTCACTCGCGCGCCTAGTTTTGAGCTGATGAGCCACGTAACGTCACAGTCACTACAATAAGGGTACCGGCCGGTATAATCACGACACTTTCGTAGGTTCAGGTGAGCACGGAACGCTGGGATTGAGATACACGTCAGTGCGCGACGGCGGTCAAATGGCTACTCTCCCGGCGCGTCGCTTGCGTCGGCACGTCAACGAGCGAATCGATGAATGATTGAACGAGTTACCTATATCGTCGCGCCGATGGCGCGAACATCCTGGGGGGCCCGTAGTAGAGCCTCTTCCTGAGCTGAATCCAATGGAAACCTGGCTATCTTGAGCACAGGTCTGCGCAGATGTCCACTGGCGGTGTCCAGATCCACAACTCGGATCACTCCATCCTTGCCAGGTATTGTGCGGGTAATTCGACCCAGTCTCCATTGCAGTGGTGGCAAGTTATCTTCCTTGATGAGCACGAGTTCGCCAACTTGAGGAGGCGATGAAGGGGAAATCCATTTTGAGCGGGTTTGGAGAGTATGGAGGTAAGATCTAGTCCACAGAGTCCAAAAGCGTTGAGAGAGAGCTTGTATGAGCTGAAAGCGTTTAAGAGCAGATAACGGCCTGTCATCAAAGGACGGCTCGGGCAGAGCAGTGAGTGGACGGCCTATGATAAAATGTCCAGCGGTTAAGGGTTCAATGTCCGTAGGGTCGGATGAAAGTGGGCAGAGAGGTCTAGAGTTGAGTACAGCCTCGATTCGTGTCAGGAGTGTGGAGAATTCCTCAAAAGTAAGGTGCTGTTCACCAACTACACGATAGAACAACTGTTTCGTAGATTTGACGTTAATTTCATGTAAGGCACCGAACCAAGGCCCCTTGGGGGGGTTCAGCAACCAGGTTACCTGCTGGTTGGCGAGCTGGTGTGTGATTGCATCATTATTTTCAGCGAGGAAGTTTTGAACTTCTTTGAGATGATTTCTAGCGCCTACATAATTCGTGCCGCAATCCGATCTAATTAGAACTGGTGTACCGCGACGCGAGACAAATCTTTGCAACGCTGCAAGAAAGGCTTCCGTGGTAAGAGCGGAGACTGCCTCCAAATGAACTGCCTTCGTTGAAAGGCACACAAATATACAAAAGTACGCCTTTAACAGTTTAGCGTTCCGTAACGTGCTAGACTTAACGAGAAATGGGCCGGCAAAGTCAGTCGTGACTTGGCTAAATACAGGTTGTGGGTTAACCCTATCTGCTGGAAGGTCAGCCATAAACGGGGCTGCTGGTTGAGCGCGAGTTCGGAAACATCTAATACATTTGAACACACGGTGTCGGATCGCACGGCGAGCGGATAGTATCCAGTATTGCTGGCGGAGCATTGCGTGTAGAGTGTCAGCGCCAGGATGGCAGTGCACTCTGTGGTAATGGTCAATGATGAGGTCAACGAGCGGGCTTGAGCTGGGAAGAATGAGTGGGTGTTGAGCGTTGTACCTAAGTGACGCATGAGAGAGACGACCACCGACTCTCAAGAGCCCATCTTTCAAGAATGGGGAGAGACGCTGGAGTCGATTGCTGCAGAGTTTATTAGTGTGGAGACGATGAATGTCTTCTGCAAACTCATTCCGCTGAACAGAGCGGACCCAGAATAACAGAGCTTCTCTCCGTTCACAGGCTGTCAACGGTCCAGAGCGACGTACATCTGGGCCGTGCTTACAATTATAAATGAAGCGCTTGATACAAGCCGTCACTCCGACGAGCTTGTCAAAAGAGCTGAAGCGGGTAAGCAGATCATGATCCAGATCAGGAACTGCTATATGAGCTGGCACACTTTTTGGCTTAAGGCCTGGTAAAGCGTGATGACCCAGAGCGGCTGGCATCTGGGGCCAGGTATGAGGAGGCTCTTTGAGCCAGCTGGGAGACCACCAGAGGTCATGGGTTGATAGAGATTGGGCTGACATACCCCTGCTTGCACAGTCTGCAGGGTTGAGGTTCGTAGGGACATGCCTCCACCTAGGGCTGATCGGGCTAGACGTTATTTTAGCCACTCGGTTGGCTTCAAATGTCTGGAGTCGGTGAGGGGGCGTGTTGAGCCATGCTAACACTATTGTGCTATCTGACCAACAGGTATGTTGTTCTATAGCAATGTGAGCTGACAATTTAGCTGACAGTCGTGTCATGAGCTGTGATAAAAGAGCTGCAGCTGAGAGTTCCATTTTGGGAATTGAGAGGCGATTCTTGATAGGAGCGACCTTCGACTTGGCAATGACCAGATGCACATTGACAAGTCCATTGGCATCGAGCTCGTGCAGATAAGTGACAGCACCATAACCGGCTTCTGAGGCGTCCGCGAACCCGTGAAGTGAGTAAGTGGACGTGGGCTTGTATTTGCAGATGTGCCGAGGTAAGCGGAGATTTGAGAGTTGAGGAAGGTCTTGTGAGATGTGCTGCCATTCTGTGTGAACTTCATCGGGGGTGGGCTCGTCCCATCCCAGTTTCAGAAGCCATAACTTCTGTAAAAGTAGCTTTGCGCGGAGTATGACGGGTGTAACCCAACCATTGGGGTCGTACAGCGAAGCTACTGTGCTGAGGATTGAGCGTTTTGTGACTTGGGTCAGTGAGGGGAGAGAGATGCGATAAGTGAACTCATCCGATTGAGGAATCCATTGTATACCTAATACTTTAATGGAATTCGATTCTGGGCTGATGTCGAAGTCTTTAGGCATGTCACATTGGTCATCTGGGAACCGATTAAGGAGCTGAGAAGAGTTGGAGGTCCATTTACTGAGCTGAAAACTACCTAGGGCCAGTAAGTTAATCAACTCTGTTTGGAGCGCTTGAGCAGACTCCACAGAGTCATGACCACAGAGTATATCATCGACGAAAACTGAATTGCGTAGGACCTGAGCAGCGTGCGGGTAGTGATGACCTTCGTCATCCGCCAATTGGAGCAGAGTACGGAGGGCGTGGTACGGGCTTGAGCGTAATCCATAGGAGACGGTATTTAGTGCGTAAGTGAGCAGGGGCTGGTCCGGTGAAGACCGCCAGAGAATGAGCTGATACTGTCGTTGGTCTGGGTGGATGAGTATGTTTCTGAACATCATTCTGATGTCAGTACTGAAAACTATGGGGTGTATCCTGAAAGACATGATAATGTCAACTATATCTTGCTGGAGAGCTGGACCTGTGTGCAGGCAATCATTAAGACTGACGCCATTTGAGCTTTTACTGGACCCATCAAAGACAGTGCGTAACTTGTCGGATCCCGATTTGAAGATGCCGTGATGAGGAATGTAGAAATGAGGCTTGTTCGCGAAGGTACTTGGGTGGCATGGTGACATGTGTCCTAGGTTGAGATAGTCGCTCATAAATTCAACATATTTAGAGCGTAGGGGCGGATTTGCTTGTAGTTTCCTTTCCAGTGTAAGAAACCTGCGTAGTGCAATGGCATGAGTGTTGCCTAAGGCCGGCGCATTTGGTAGAAACGGCAGTGTTACCATATAGCGGCCTGATGGATCTCGGGTGGTTGTAGTACGGAAAATTTCCTCGCACTGCTCTTGTAATGGGCTGGTCTGTACATGAGGTTGTGGTTCTTCTGTCTCCCAGAACCTCTCAAGGTTCTTGTAAATGTCATGTGTGGGTACGTCAGATTCTGGCTGAGAGCTGGTAATATGAGCTGAGTTGGCCTGGTTTGCAGGTGTTGCATATAAGTCCTCAATGGGTCCTATCAATGCGAAGTCGAAAATCGTGCCGAAGGCTATGGGCTTCCCTCGGCCTAAGGAGACCTTAGTCCCGTCCAGAACTTGGCCGAGAACATCAGAACCTAACAAGAGATCGATTGGAGCGGGTGTGTTATATCCTTGATCTGCTAAGGGAATATTTGGCTGGCCTCTCACTTGTGCTATGTGTGGGACCTTTTGTAACGGTAGATAACCGGTAACGTGTTTTAAAATATGCGCAGTAGCCGTAATCGTGGGTGTGTCATGATGTGTAGGTCGACAGATTATTGTGATTGATGCCTTTGATTCCTGTGTGTGGTGGTTGCCCACTCCTGTGATTTTGAGTGATGTTGAGTTTTGTGGTAACTTTAAATTACGAGCCATGCGCTGAGTGATAAGTGTGAGCATACTACCGCAATCTAGCAGGGCTCGTGCTGTGTGAAACTGGCCATTTACGTCTGCTATTTTTAGCGTGACGGTAGGCAATAATATGGGCTGATTGATTGCGTGCTCATCCTGTCGTGGGTAATCACAAGAGGAATGATTCGCTGTTGGTGGAGCTGATCGCGGTGAGCGAGCTTGAGATGTCTGGGTATGGGCTGAGTGTGTGTGGTCTGCGTGTGAGTGTGTGTGTTCTGGGTGTGAGTGTGTGTGCTGATTGTCTTCCTCTTCACAGTGTTCAGTTATTGTAGGTAGTCACGATTGACCACCTGCTCGGGACGTACTGGGCGAGCGAGGGTGGTCCTGAGACGTGGGTTTCGCCTGTGAGGCGTGTGCCGAGAACGGTTGGTACTCATTAGCTGGACGCGTCCTGGGCTGTTCTCTCAGATGTGGAGGTAGGAGATGAGCGGACGAATGAGTTGGAGAAGAAGCACCGGGGCGGTGAAGAGATGTGTGGTGTCTGTCATTCCCACACTCTTTGCAAGCCTTCGTGGACTTGCACTCATTCTCATAATGGGGGCCTAGGCAGCGTCGGCAGCGGTTGCGGGCCTGAACAAAGTCCCAACGGCCTTGTATTGGTTGGTCGTTGTACCGTGGGCAGGCGATGAGCTTGTGCCCTCTTTCTCCGCAGTATGGGCAGGGCATGGTGTTGGTGGTGTTTGCGTCTTGAGGTGACGGTTGAGCTGAGTAAGTCGGCCTGTGCTGAGCTGAATAGTCTGACCGGCTCCTAACCGGGGTCATGGGACGTGATTCATGATACGCAGGCTGTCGGGGCGGGCCTCGAGGAAAGTTTACGGGAGACTGCCTGCGGTACTGAGCTGGTTGTGGCGAATGCTGAGTGAGTTGGGAGGTGCTGGGCTTGGGTGAGCTGGACCATTCGGTCTCTACACAACGCGCGTGCTCTTCCAAGAAGGTGATCAGGTTCTTGAGGGTGGGCAGAGACTGGCGTGATCCGTACTTTCGTTCAAAAAGTGTCCGAAGTTCACCTTTAAGTTTTCGCACTACTATAGACACAAAAACATAGTCACTTTCTTGCATGGGCAGATCGAGGTTATTGAGGGCGCATTGCGCGGAAATGAGCGGAGTTAAAAAGAGCGTGCGTATATCGGAGCGCACGTGAATGTTGGGCAGTTCAATGATGATATCTACAAACCGGTCGATCAAGACCCGACGATTTTCATAGCGCCGAGTTAGGATATTCATCGCTACGGCGAAATTGTCGTTGGTGAGCTGGAGGTGGGATACCATACTGCGTGCCTCGCCTGTCAGGCACGAGAGCAGGTAGTGGAGCTTTACGGCATCCGAAATGATGGTCATGTCGTCCGTTAAGCTCCTGAAGATGGTAATGAAGGACGGCCAGTCTTCAACCTTTGAGCTGAACTTTGGGAGCGTGATTTTGGGTAGCACAGTTGTAGGCGTGGCAGACGTGGAGGGGTGAGAAGTCTCTGGGAGGGCCGCAGTCACGCTCAATTTGTCGAACGCGACTAGGATGTAATTGTAGTCCGTTACCGCGGTGTCATAATGTTTTGTGTAGACGGCTTCGGTCTCGTCAGTGAGTTCCTCGTCGTCTAGTATTTCATAATAGACGTCCTCTAGCTTGGATTTATAGAGGTCTACTTTTGTGTACCGAGCCGTGAAATCCGACAATGTATATTTTTTCGTATCCTTTGCTAGTGCTGCCTCCGCAATCTCCTTGAGCAGAGTAATTGCCTTTGTTGCCTCTCGGAAGATGGCTGCTTGCGATTTGGACGGCATGGTGTTGTTTATGTGTACTTAAATGAGTTGAGAGACAAAAAAAATAAAAAAAAAAAAAAAAATAATAATAATTTAAAAAATATGACACCCTGTATGATGACTTGTGATGAGCTGACTAACAATTGACTGTTACACCAATGTGAATTTGTCAACAAAAGATAAAAAACCAAAAAAAATTGTTGCACAAAAAAAAAAAATTTCTCCCTGGACACCCTGTGTTTCACGATGTAAGTTACCTAATGAGTAGGTACTAATTTGAGTGAGGGAAATAAGAAACTATATTAACCACTAACCAATGTGGAGTGTTACCAAGTTGTGGCTTGTCTCTAATAGGTACTTGTCATCGGGCAGATATTATACGGTTATTGAATTTTGAGCCTTATCCTCTGAGCAGTAAGGTTGCTTTTTAATGTATTATTTTAGATCTGCGAGCTGTTCAATTGTTTACAAAAATTAAACGTTTATTTATGCCTAGTTATATGTATCTGTTACATGTATGAGCTGGAGAATGAATTTAGTACCTATGAGGTATTCGTAATTATGACGGCGCTTTAAAAATTTTGCTTTAGAATAATGATGCAATCAAACGTGTCTTTTTGAAATGAGCGGTTTCGTAAGTTATATCTATAGGTTATTCTACACACTGTCTGATTACGTTTCGAGAATGTTTGCTTTTAGAAAATAGCTTATAAAGGGCTGAAGACCGCTGTAAGTGATCGGTAACTCAGGGTAGCTACCTACAGAACGGACGGAATGTTCTCGAATGTGCAGAATTTCGTAGGCAAATAAATGAGATGTGGTACTTTTTGGTAATGTACCTTTGTTTGAAATGGGCTGAGTTTACATGTAATGTTATATATTACGTTATGAGTTGAATAATTTGGGCGAAAGAATTAATTTTTTTTTTTTTTTGAAATGTGGGTGGATTTTTTACCTAACTGGGTGTGCTTTTTCGAGCAAAAGAAAGACTGCTTATCCAAAGGGCTGGTGTGGGTGGGGTTTTTCGAAGGACCAAAGAATACCGGTTCGAAGGAACAAAGAATGTTATCGCTGGGGGCAATAACACGCGACGTGAGCTGAATGAGATGGAGAATGGGAGTGAGAAATGGGAACTGGCTTACTTGAATATGTAGGTAAGGTTGTTCTGTGTACTGGGCCGCGACGACTTAAGCGGCTTGCCGTGCTGATATGATGGATGGGCTGAGTAGGAGTCTTCTTCTGGTTTCGAGCCGACCTTGAGCTGATGAAAGTCTTCACGCACACTGAGGGTTATAATTCACTCGCGCGCCTAGTTTTGAGCTGATGAGCCACGTAACGTCACAGTCACTACAATAAGGGTACCGGCCGGTATAATCACGACACTTTCGTAGGTTCAGGTGAGCACGGAACGCTGGGATTGAGATACACGTCAGTGCGCGACGGCGGTCAAATGGCTACTCTCCCGGCGCGTCGCTTGCGTCGGCACGTCAACGAGCGAATCGATGAATGATTGAACGAGTTACCTATATCGTCGCGCCGATGGCGCGAACAGTATGTTTTTTTAATGTAGGTATGTTCACCGATTTCGCCGTCAGTTGTGGATTGTGGACCGATTTCCAAAATTATTTTTTTAATCGAAAGAGTACCTATACTCCTGAGGTGGTCTCATTGTTACCAAGTTAGGATCACATGATGGGATCCCAGATAACTTGAGGGCAACCCTAGGCACGCGTGTAGTAATTTCGGTATTTTCTATTATTACTCGTGTATTTACCAGCGGAAATCGCAATTTTTGTTTATAATTACCCAATTGACAATGTATGATTATTGATTAATACCAAATAAATGAATATGGAAGTCCTCAAAAATGTAAAGTACGTCAAAGATTCTGACATGATTCCGTTGCAGTAGCAACTAATGAAGTGTTAATTCTGAGATCCTTGAGGAATCGACGGAACTCCTCAAATATTATCAGCCCATACATAGCTACTTGGATATTTTCTGTAATAATCAACGCATTTGCTCTCGGAGAGCAGTCCATGTGGTAAATTGGAAAGGAAATGTGAAAATTTACATATACCTATGTAGCTTGGCGAAGTACCTACTGAATTGAAGTCTGCTTAAACTTTGTTTTTAAAGTAAATTATGGAAAGAGTCTTTGAGGTAAAGTAGACAGGAAGTGCACGCATGTGGTACAGTCAATTCTGATGACAACTCTATTTCTAGAGCCGTAAGAGCGTGTCAGATATTTTCGCGGCCTTTGATTCATCATATATTGATGCCGGTGACTGTACATACAAGAAAGTATTGAATTGAAGTCGTGTTTTATTGTTTTTTTTTGTAATATTCTGAAATAAGTTTACTTGTAACATAACCTAACCTTTTTTTTTAAGGGGGAAAATGCTTTACGCATACCACCCGGGTGCAGGGGGTGACCCGAGTGGTTATGTGGGACTCCCGTATGAGCTAATGAGACTCACGGTGTACCCACTAAACCTCCCCCCCCCCCCATTTGCCGCCTCGCTGCCTGGTGGCGAGGTTACGGGAACGCTTGCGTACACATCCGGGAACCCGCCGGCGGCAGCCGCCCACGAGCCACGAGGGCCCTCCACTTGAGGCACGCCAGATGTTTTGGCGCGCCTGCCTCCTCGATATCCACCTGTTCAGTAGCGGACCCCCCTGAGTCCGCTACGAGGAGATCATGGGTGCGGAAAATCCAGCACCCGGTGGCGGATCAGATCTGCGGTTCCGCCACTGACAACGTCTCGGCCGCAGAGGACAGGGAAAACGGCGCACTGTAATACCGGCATTCCTCTTCCTCTGCGGTCCCACCAATGCCGTTTCAGCGGAACGGCCCCGCCAAGTTCGCAGGGGGTAGGGAAAGTGGCGCACCGTTATACCAACACGCCTCTCCCCCTGCGATCCCACCTCGGCCGCAGAAGATAGAGATAACTCTTCTTCTGCGGTCCGTCCCCAACGCATCCTACTAGGAGCGCCCTCCTCGGGCCAGCCGGCAGCCCAAACAGGCCGGCCCTGGGTGCCTCTTAGCTTTGCCGTGGGTGACCAGTCCCCCCCCCCCCCCCCCCCCCCCCCCGACAAGGCGAGCACCGTCGAGGGGATACATAACCTGACCTATCCTAACGTAACATGGAGAAGAGACGATTCATGACTTTTGAAATGAAAACAGTTTCCTTGCATCTTTACATAGAGCCTATTTAAGAAGTTTTAAGGCTGAGAGTTGGAGTACCTATTACCTACACACAATACCTAAATAGAAGGTATCCCGACTGCAAACTAAACCGTGGTGTCTTGCAAGCGAAACCTGAGGGCCAAAATCGAGAAGATGAGCGGCGAGGCAAGCAAGGCCGAAGGTAGCGCGTCCCTTCAGAGCGAGCTCACTATGCGAGCCCCCACGGACACTCACTAAACCCGGATGTCTTGCAAGTCTGCAATGTCTGTCTTGCAATATCTTAACATACTTAGTATCTTAAAAGAAAGGAATAACGTAAAATATTTGATTCAAATAAAAAAAAAATATATTGATGACGACGACGTTCAACAATTGCGATAAGTATTATCATTCCATAGATAGCTTTGATTATTCGCAAATATGTACCCACTTAATAAACGACTTCCTGGCACAGTTTTCCTTATTAATTATTATAATTGCACGTGCAAGGTGCAAGATTAAATGTTAAAACTTAGTATTTACATTATTTTAAATGCATCGTCTGTAAAGATAGACAGAAGGCAAATTTAAAAGAAAAATTATGTTGTCCTTAAATTGGATTAAAATTATTAATTTTACGTTATTCTTTTCTTTTATGATACTAAGTTACTAAAGAAGAACGTCTGGAGGTCGTTGTTGTTCTACGTCCGTAGGAATAACCCTAGAAACCCTACACGTGACTTCCGGGTGGTGCTAAAAGAACAACAAACTCGGCAGCTGCACTGTTCCTTTTGAACCTCGCAGCGCACACTGGAACTCTATCAGCAACATCGATACGAATACTTAAACGTACCAGTGTGTAACCGCCATACGATAAATAAATACTTAAGAAGAATGATTATTTTATGTCCATTCTTTCGATTGGCATCATAAAACTACTGGTGTAACAATTTTTTCACATCGGAACGATTCCCAGACGAAGCAAGTAATTAAAAAAAATCTTTGAATGCGGTACTTCTAACTTTTAAAATTAACGTAAAGTCTTCTTTCAGCAAAATATTCTATCTACGATATTTAAGGTACTTTCCCTTCATGTCGCATAGTCTTGGGACACCACGTTTTATCTATACATTGCTAGAAGTTTGAATGGGGTTGTTCTTACTTTCCAGTAAAGTTTATGGTTTTTCCCATACAAAGTTCAACCCCATTTTTTATCCCTTTTGAACCCTAATCTTTAAGATTTTTATAGCCGGCCGGTGATTTTCTCGACAGATTAGTAAAGTTTGCATCAAAATACGTGCAGTCGCTTTCACGCGATGCGCAGTCACATAAACACAGACAAACAGATTAACAGATAAACAGACAAAAATTTTAATAACTGTTGGAACGTGTTCTGTTATCGATTCTAAATGTCCCCAGCCAACTTTTTTTCGAATAACTTTCACTTTCGACCCTCTTCAGCTTTATTATGTACCTTTGGCCACTATCTCAGCTGATGGGTAATTGGGTAGTGACGATGAGGTCGAGTGGGTCGAGATGGTATGCATGTAACACCAGATAGTGCCTTATTCACTCTCGTCTTGAAAAGATCCAAGTTATTAGTAGCTGAGAAAAGGTTTGCCGGAAGTGAGTTCCACTCTTTAGCTGTCCTCGCGAGAAAACTGGAAGTAAAGCGCTTCGTGCGAATCAGTGGTAGGTATATCAACAACATACCTAAGGTTGGAACCCACGTCCGCGCCTAGTCTCAAGATGGCGAAATGGTGAGGGAGGGATTAGTTCGTGTAATCGTAGCATGCACTCTCTGGAATCAACGTTTGTACAATGTTCCAGTCTTTGCATGTTAGCCTCAATTTGATCTAAGTCACCAATGAGCTTCCTGGCACGCCCATCAATCGAATCCAAGGCTGCTAGCTGATATAAATTTAGTGGATCTAGGCAGCAGTACTTCAACCGGAAAATACCGGATAAAGCTGGAGAAGCTGGCAGGGTGTGACTTCACGTACGGTACTTACCGCTTCACCTTAGAGAGGGTGCCAAGTTTTTTGCTGCAAGGAGCGGCAGATTGCCAGATATTGGTATACACTCCGGAAAGTTGGGCATCAAGCTTTAATATGTATGATATGTTTTTATTTTGTGCATAGTAAAAATTTAATAAATAAAGGAATAAACTTACTTATGATATTGCTTCTTATTATTACGATCCAGGTAGATGCAATGTGCGGCGGTGACCACGTGCCGGTCGCTGATCAGAGAGCCACCACATAAGACAAAGCGTCCCCTATCTATCGCAGTTTTCAGATGCACCATCCACGGGAACGCTCCCACCTCTGCATTGGCACCTCCTACGAAAATAAATTAAAGATTTACAAACAGCAGGGGACCGATTTTTGACTTTCGAACGCTCGACTGCACTCAAAAACTATCAAAAATGATGAAATACAATTTTAAAATAGCGATAGAAAATTAAAAAAAAACCGGCCAAGTGCGAGTATCATGTAGTACCATTATCTATAAAAATATTTATTTTATTATGTTTTTAGTATTTGTTGTTATAGCGGCAACAGAAATACATTGTCTGTGAAAATTTCAACTGGAACTATCACGGAATCAGTGAGATACAGCCTGGTGATAGACAGACAGACAGATAGACAGACAGACAGACATACGGACAGCGGAGTCTTAGTAATAGGGTCCCGGTTTACTCTTTGAGTACGGAACCCTAAAACGAGTGGTAGTGACCACTCGTATTCAAATATATCGATAGAAAACAAGTAAGAGCCGGCAATTTTGAAACTACAATCGCATTCACTTTTATTTAATTTTCTAGCGCTCTAAAGTCAAAAATCGGTCCCATTACTTTTTTGTAAGTGCACACTTTGGGTACTTAGCTTAATGGGCTGAAAATCAGCCTCACATTTACGGTAGAGAGGGAATCAAAAAAGGGACGGCATCGCGCTTCAGACTCTTAAGAAGTCGCAAGCATCTATACGGTGTCTGCTTGCTTGCTTGCTTGGACCATCGTAGTATGATAAAATATGAAGAAAACCGTAATCACCATTAACATATTTCTTGGGAAGGATGGTCGAAGCGTTTGTCTGGTTGCTGCTTTCATCGCTCGCCCAACCTGTATCAAATAACAACCTATAAATACTTAGGATGCTAAACCCAAACTTTTGGTTAAGTATAGGTATACGTATACTTAACCAAAAGTTTGGGTTATGAACAGACATTTGTTTTGGTAACTTCCCTTGTGTACCTACCCAGATACGTAGTTTTTCTTTTAACAAAATGGGCCGACTTTTGATGTTGATGTTTGGCATTCTTAATGTACAATTATGTGCCACATAAGTTTGAGTCTCTAAAGTTAAAGAGTGGCAAAGTGACCGGTCCTGCGCCACCCGCATCCAGCGGACTCCCGCGACCTTTACCTGGTCATCCGTCCACCTTGTCGGTCACCAATCCGATCATGATTGATTCTGTCAAGATAACCTTTCAGGAAGAAGCCTTCAAGAAACTACAGGAAACGCGGAGCAAATATACATTATAAACTACCTTAACCTAGCCTAGTTTGTAGTGACCCTGCCTACGAAGCAAGAGGTCATGGGTTCGAATCCCGGTAAGGGCATTTATTTGTGTGATGAGCACGAATATTTATTCTTGAGTCATGTATGTTTTCTATGTATTTTAATTAATAATAACAATTCTGTACACATTTATAACGAAAATACACTTGACATACCTAAGTAATGGTAAATTAAATTAAAACTAAGTATAAAAAAAACCTAAATAAAAAACGAATTAAGAAACTACTTAAATAAATATTTACAAAATCTCAAAACTAAACTTAGAAATTAAAAAACATCTAAATAAGGCCCCCGCGGCATCGTGCCAAAGATGCTGGCAGCATTACCTCGCTGAATCGCAATGCTTAAGCGTTGAGCGAGGAAGCTGCCAGCTCTTTGGTCACCAGTTGTGTCGACGAGCTTTTTTGACAGCTCTTTAAAAAGCGTCCTGGCGCCTGGACCCCACGGCCCCAGTGTCTCAACGCCGAATGCCACGAAGTGGTAATGAGGGCCGAGACACTGGTACTTAGCTATTTTTTTAGTTTCAGCCGCCTCTGCTGCCGCACCAGCCCTGGTCGAGGTTCGGGGAAGATGAGACGGTGCCAGAGTGTCAACGCAAGTAGCATCCCAGACCAGCACACGTCCCATCTTCCATGGGACCAAGGTCATCCCGTCCGGCCTCTTGCCATCGTCCCGCGAAACGCCGTTGGGTTCGAGAATTGCCGGCGCGTTGACGGTGGCAAGAGTCCGGCGGATGATATCATTCAAGGCAGCGTGCCTTGAGAGGCGGCCTGCACTTAGCCGGCAAGAAAGGCCGTGGTGGCCTAGCTCGTCCACGGAAGTGCCGCAGGGGCACTTGTGGGGGGCACAGACTCTCACACCTAGTCTAAGACTTACCGCTAGTCTTAGTGTGTCGGGATCTAAAAATGTACCGATTGGGGGAGACGGAAAGGCGTGTAGCCACTGACCTGCTTCCTGTTCTGCAGCAGCCAAAAGCAGGGCGCGCGTCTTGCCGGAACTATAATTTAAGGCATCAGAGTATACCAATTTTGATAGTGCGTCGTCCCAGCTCCGTTGGATGTGTAGATTGGTGGGTAAATTTTGACCCGGACAAGCCAATTGCCAAGCGTTCCTAGCCTCCGTCAGGCACACCGTCTCATAGTTTGAAGGGCTAGCCCTTAGGATTTTACCTACGAGAGCGGAAGTGCCGTGTACGGATGATAGGAACGCTGGTAAAGCAACACTTGACATTTTGCGAATCCCTAACCCACCAAATCTGATGGGCAGGGACGCCTGGGCCCAATTTTGCTCGTTTAGCTGTATATTAAGAATCGATTCTAAAGAAGATTTAATAATTTGGTCAATCTGTAAAAGAGAGTTTTGGTGTTTCCAAAAAGGACAGCAGCGAAGCAAGTAAGTAAATTTGGGGACGAAAAGACAGAATTTTAGAATAGTCAAGGCGTAATGAGAATTTATTTCGAGGAGGCGTTCGGCGCAGTTATTGAATTTAGTTATGGCGTTGGATATGGTGTTGGGTATGGCTTCTTCGAATACAGGTGACCCTAGGAGGCTCAGGGTGTCTTTATTGACTATCTTGATGTTTGGAGTTAGGGCATGAAATTTTTGGATAATGTTTGCTTGATCAGAATTCAGAAAAAGTTCGCACTTGTTGAAATTCAATTCCAAGCCGATAAGACTGAATTTATTTTTTATTTCAGGAAGGTCTGAGAGCACTGTGTTTGCATCGCCTCCTAGTGTCCCGTCATCTAGATACCAAACGTTAAATTTTGAATTTAATTTTTGAATAATAGGGTTAATGGCTAAGCTGAAAATGGCAGGTCCGAGGGGATCACCCTGCTGGCAACCAACTTCTGAAGAAATTATTATCTATGTATTTAAGTATTTATTTATCTATATAAGTATCTATATCGTCGCCCATACCCATAGTACAAGGTTTGCTTAGTTTGGGACTAGGTTGATTTGTGTAAGATTGTCCGCAAATATTTATTTATTTATTTATATTATGTAATGTATATTTGCTCCGCGTTTCCTGTAGTATCTATTACGTAAGGCAGAGATGGGCATTATTCGATACAACACGTACACGAATTTAACACGATCACTATCACTACAAGTAATTTTCAAGTATTAATACCTTTTTCTAATAATTAACCATATTTTTGTAGTTAAATGAGCTTTCAATGGTTTTGTACCAAATTATATTTTAAAAGGTTTAGAAAATATCCATCCATCCATACTAACATTATAAATGCGAAAGTGTGTCTTTCTGTCTGTCTGTATGTTACCTCTTCATGCCTAAACCGCTGAACGGATTAAAATAAAATCTGGTATAGAGTCTGGTTTGAGTCCCGGGAAAGGACATAGGGTAGTTTTTATCCCGAAAATCAACCCCTAAGGGGATAAAGTTGGTGGTTGGTGGTATGGAGCTACTTAAACCGCTGCCTCGATTTGGATGAAATTTGGTTTATAAATAGTTTGAGTCCTGGGGCAGCACAAAGGATAGGTTTGATCACCGAAATTATCCCCTATATCTAGGGGTGATTTACGGAATTTCCTAGGAATTAAACTCTCTCTAAACCAAATTTCATCAAAATGGGTTATATCCAAATTTTGACCCTGACCCCTCGACCCCCCCCCCCCTGACCCTTAGGCGATGATTTCTGGGATCAAACCTATCCTATGTCCTTCCTCGGAACACAAACTATTTATATACCAAATTTCATCCAAATCGGTGCCGCGGTTTAAGAGGGTATCCTAGCAGCATTTTTCCATACAAACGTATTCCCCTATTTCCTTCCTGGTTTATCCCTCTAGAGGACTCGTTTTTTTTTATAAAATCTAGGTGTACTGTATGTACTGTTTCCCAAAAAATAATTACCAAAACAGATACGAATTTTTGAAAACCTAAAAATTGCACCATTTTTACTGTCATATTCAGATGACTACCAGACAAATATGAAAAGTTTTTTCGTTAAAACAAAATAATAGAAACATAGATCTACTCTTCCTCTAATTTCAACACCAAACATAATTGAATCGGCGCAGGTTTGGCGGAGAAAACAGGGGAATACAAAGCATCGATTTTGTCAAGATTTTGTAGTGAAAATCGGTCTGAGCTGCGGTTGTCCCTATCGCGCATCGCACGCGGTCGCTTGGGCGCAACGCGACGGCACTAGTTTGTACAAATACCTATTTTACAATTTTGTCGCAGACCGACTACGCTCTTGTAGCTCAATACAAATTTCCACCCCCAATTTCATCCCCTTAGTGGTTGATTTCCGGGATAAAAACTATCTTATGTCTGACGCCAGGACTCAAACTATCTCTATCCAAAATTTCATCTAAATCGGTTCAGCGGATTAGCGTTGAAGCGTTCACCTCTTTCCTACAAATTTTAAAACTCTGTTCTGTAATAAGTATATCCCAAAATTTGCTCATAATCTGCGCACATGGCTAAAACGCATCCTACAATATTCGTTCAAGATATTATTCTCGAAAAGTGCGAATTATGCGAATGAAGAAGTAATTCGCGAATAAATTAATGGTGATATAATTTATTCGAAATACCTATTTATTCTTATTGGTTATTCGTATTCGAATAAATGTTACCTCTGATTATATAATACATTACTTAAATGATTTTTTTGGTTTATATTCAGCCAGCGGTCATCCGTAAAGATGTATTTTTTGTCAAACAGTAGGTAAACGTCAAATAAATTGCTTTCACAACACATGCGCAAGTAACTTGCGTCTGTGTGAGTGAGCGTGAACTAATCACAGCGCACTGTTGTCGCATTGTGAGTTGGGTATGTGTGAGTAGCCTTATATGTTTATTTTCTTTACATGTACAGAGGGCCTACCTACCGCGAAAGGCATTCGAAGTTTTCCCTCTCTGTCACACTTACGTACGAACTCGTAAGTATGACAGAGAGGGGAAACTTCGAATGCCTTTCGCGGTAGGCCCTCCGGTTACACACTGATCCCGATAGAAACCCCGCTTGATACTTCTGTGCCTCAAGTCGCCTCCCGCACACCCGACGTTGCGTCTATAAAATTGGGCGTAGTTTATTTTGCTAAACTAACTATAAATAGTGCACATTATAAAGACTCACAAAGTATAACTTAATCTAGTTTTTTTCTGGAGCCACTGTAGCCGAGCGGTATAAGGAAGAGACTTTGAATCTGGAGGTCACGGGTTCAAACCCCGAACTCGTACCACAGGGTTTTTTCAAAAAAGCTTATGTACTTACTAAATACCATTTGATATTTAATTTTAAAAGTGGCCTTCGGTGAAGGAAAAACTTCGTGAGGAACCCGGTCTAATCCCAATAAGGTTTTCCTTTATTGGAAGGAAATGGCAGTCGCTTTCGTAAAACTAGTGCCTACGCCAAATCTTGGGATTAGGTGGCAGTACTCACTACTGGGAAAAACGCTAGTAGGATGATGAACTATTAGGTTAGGTTCGGTTTTTATTAATAACAATCGTAAACACTCGCCCTAAGCCCTCGTAAAAAAACATGTCTATCAAACGTAAAGTTATACATATCAACTGAATGTTGTTATATCAGCCAGGCATAGAATATGAGAATAATGATTTAAAATAAATGAATGAATGAATGAATGAATTAATGTTTCTTTATTTCAGGCTATAAACCCACATACATATACATTACAATATATATGATACAAAGAAATAAAACAAAATAAAATCCTTAACTAATACAAATACGTACAATTATTTGCGATTCGGGTGCCGATGCGCAGATAACCAATGCAGGAAGATTGCATTTGGGTACAAATTGTTACTGACCGTCTCAGTTAGCACATTATTAAAAATGGGTATTCTTTGCCAGAACGACGCTATTCGATTTCTAATAATGGCATAGAAATCGGGTACCCTGGCGTCAGCAAACATTGCCGATGCACTACAGAATCGAGGCTGTTTGGTGATAATACGTAATGCATCATTGTACTCTAAGGGTGCTGTAAGCCTTCCGTGTATATTTTGCCCACAGTTGACAGGTATAAAAACTTTGACAATATGATCTAAACAGGACAAGCTTAACATCCTTAGAGCACTTTGCGAATCTGCGTGCCAGCATATTGCTGCGTATAGCCAGGGCCCTTCGTTCACGCTCGATATCCAGGTCGTCTTGCATGCTCTCACATAGTATGTGACCTAAGTACCTACTTAAACTGCTTTACAACCCGAACTGACTCACCGTTTAGAAACACCGGCGGCACCCTCTCCGGACCTTTACCATACTTAAAAATAACTATTTCAGTCTTAGCGATATTGTACTTCATGCTTCTCAAATTCTTAAATATTATAATTTTATACATACCATTATCTGTTTCTATAACCACTTCACCATAAGCATAAACTAAGACCGCCAGAACACATATGACAGTTTTCACCGCCATGCTCACGGTGTACTTTACTAACTCACTATAAAATATTAAAAACAAACTGTCCACCACGATATTTCGTGGGTTACCTCACAGGCAGTGGAATCTAACACACTGGCGAGCCATCTAACGAGCTATTATTATATAGTACTCCAAATTACCAACTTATCTTGATGAACTTACTGATAGTTAATTGTTTAAATATGTTAAATCGTATGATAAATAGTTGGCAATTCCTAGAAACAGATAACATAATTATAGGATGAAGTGGTTTCCCACAATGTCCAGCTTTCCCTCTGGGTTGGGAGGTCAAATGGACGTCGTTTTCGTAAAACTAGTGCGTAAATAGAACCCGCTTTCATGTTTGTCTTTTAAAATCCGACTAGGTACCTAGACACGATACAACACTGACGTCAATTATAAGGCGAATATAATTGCGGGCAAGTGACAATATCTATTATGGAAACCTAATTTTCATGAAAACAAGTACAAACTTTTATAATTTTAGAAATATTTTCATTGCAAGTTCAACGACAAATTTGTTGATACAAATGTGAAGTCAAAACACGGTACGCCATGCCATAACTTTCTCATCCAGTTACAAAACTATTCTACTATCCTGCGGACCACTCATGCATAAAAGAAGTACCTACCTAGGGCGGCACATAATGCACCCACAAGAAGTACAACATATCACCGCCCAAAGAATCTGGAATTTCCTGGAGGCAACGGGACTTAACGGTGAACTCTAAAACAAGGGCTGCCACAATAGATCACTTGCTGGTCGAAGCGGCATATTAAGGCCCACAAACAAAATAATAATACAAAACTATCAACGCCGCGGTGATAAAAAGCAAAGACAAAAAAACTACAAATGGCGCCGGGCCGCAGCTGGCACAACATGATGCGCACGCGACGCCAAACAAAAAGTATCTTTATTTCACGTTTTGAACGTCATCTCACATGACGATTAAGGATATACAGATAATGTTTTCATTATACGTACGTCTAGCACAACTTGCTGCTAAGTCGTGTCGCGCGCGACTCAGCGACTCCTGTCTCACTCGTATTGTGCAAATTAGAAAGAGGCGGGTAGATTATCTCGACTCGCGTCGCGCTTGTTGTGTCAGTTGTGCTAGCCCCGCAGGCCTCTGTTTCACCAACTTGATAATTGTCACGTGACAACGACAATTCTCCGTACATTGCTGGTTCCTAGTGACCGCTTTAACTTCTAGAACAAAGCAATGTATGGCGAATTGTCAGTGGACAATTGTCAAGTTGGTGAAATACGGGCCTGAAGAATCACAAGCGCCCTTTGTTCTTATTTTAAATAATTTACTTTGAAAACAAAGTTTTAACCGACTTCAATTCAGTACTCCGCCAAGCCACATGAACATTTCCACATTTATTTTCCAATTTACCACATGAACTGATTTCCGAGAGCAAATGCGTTGTTATGTAGACCAATAAACCAAATCGCTGTATGTGGGCCGATAATATTTGAGGACTTCCGTCAATTCCTCAAGGATCTCAGAATCACATTTGGCACTTCTTTGTTTGCTATTTCAACGGAATGATATCAGAATCGGTGACGTACTTTTATAGTTTGAAGTACATCATTGACAAGTACCACAAGCCATCTGTGGTCTTCATCATCACTTCCACTTCACCAAATTTATGATTTCCGGATATACACGAATAATACGAGAGTTATAATAGAAAACACCGAAATTACTACACGCGTGCCTCATATGTTTGAGGAGTTCGATTAATTCCTCATGGTTCCCATCATTCAACTGGAGTTTTGAAAACAATGGGACCAACCTGGAAGCATGTACTTTCAATTGATAGAATGGTACGACTCGGTTCATAAATGACGGAGTTCTAAGGTAACACAGATTAAAAAAATACAACTGAATTGAGAATCGCCTCCTTTTTTTTTTAAGTCGGTTAAAAATAGCTTCCATCTAAGTTAAGATGATTTCGCTAATGTCAAGTTTGCTTATAAAGCGACGTTGTTCGGTAGTTTGGTCAGTCGTCAATAATGCAGTCAGCGTCAGAAGCAAGGCTTCCACCGCTGACCGCATTGTCGACGAAAGACCCATGCGCTTTTTATTGATATATCTACACCTATATCATAAATCCTCTATAATGTGTTCGGAAACCATATATTATGACATTTATGACCACCATTGTTGCAACCAGTAACGTCACATCAGCGTTTTATCTGTGCCAGTGTTATTCTAATGGTTCCCGAACACATCATGCATGCGATCAGGAGTGTACCCCGAGAGCCTGAAGAAAGTAAAAATATGTCCACTTTATAAAGGAAAGGGTAAAAAATCGGTAATAAAATCCTACCGCCCAATATCCCTGGTCCCAGGCCCTAGCAAATGTTTCGAAGTAGGGTTAAACAAGAGGCTACTCGGTTTCTGGGCACCAAGGAATACGCTGTCGGACAGCCAATATGCATACCGACACGGTCGGTCCACTACGGATCTGGTGCGGGAGGTGGTGCGTTGTATCTTGTGTGCCCGCGAGGCGGGCCGTCATGTAGCTGTCATCTGCTGCGACCTGTCCCGTGCCTTTGACACGGCAGACCACGCACTCATCGCCAATAAGCTTGCCCACTATGGCATCCGAGGCCCAGCCACCAAGCTAATTCTGTCCTTTATGACTGACAGAGCGCAAGTGGTGGTGGGCGACAGGGGGAAGGTCGTATCTGCAGAGTTAAAAAAATTGATGGGGGTCCCCCAAGGATCGTGCCTCTCCAACACCCTGTTCGGCGTTTTGTTGAACGATCTGCCAAAGGCGATTATAGGTGCCGATATATTCATGTACGCCGACGACGTCACGGCAGTCGTCAGCAAAACCTCTGAGCGGGAGTTGGAAGCCGCACTAAATTCCGTTATGGAGCAATTGCACCAATGGTTCAAGACAAACGGTTTGGCCCTAAACAAAGAAAAAACTAGCTTCATGTCATTCAAGCTAAACGGCCACACAAGCCCAAACATGAGGGTGTGCGCCGGTGGTGCCCCTGTACAGCACGTGAACAGCGCACGCCTTCTAGGGTTCCATCTAGACAGCGCGCTAACATGGCAGGCGCACATCGATGAACTGTGTAAGAGAGTTCTTGTGCTTCGCGCTGCGGCGACTGACGACCACCGCGGGAAGGGGTGCTGTGCGAGAGTGCTATTACGCGACAGTGCACTCGCTCCTGACTTACAGCGTGGAGTTTTGGGGTCGTGCCTCCGACTGGAGGCGTGTGTTCTCGCAGCAAAAGCGCGCCATCCGCGCGATGGCCCAGCGCGTGACCTTATACGCGATCTCAAGATTCTGCCCCTGCCTTGTTTACTCATATACCAGGTCTCAGTATTCACACACGAGAACTTGGATATGTTCAAGCGCAGAGGCATTAACACTAACTACAACCTGCGCAGTAATAGACATGTGACGCCACATCAGCTGTCAAATCTGACGAGTTCTGCATCGCACTATCGAAGTTTCTTAAATCAGTTGCATAAATATAACATCCAAACAACTCTCATCGGACTTCGGTCCCTGAGAGATCTCTCTATTGTCGTATCTTCTACATTGGTGACCCCGACAATGGACATAAGCGCAACTCTGAATATCCTGACTGACGCCCGACTCTTCTCAGCAAGCCAGACTCTCTCTCTCTCTCTCTCTCCGCTCGCCACCCTGGCTCTGAGCGCTCGCTCGCCACGCTGGCTCTGAGCACTGGCAAGCTGCACTCTACTCTTCATACATCCTTGACCCCTCCGTCTCAAAGGGGGGCTGATGTGGCGTCACTCCTGTCAAATCTGACGAGTTCTGCATCGCACTATCGAAGTTTCTTAAATCAGTTGCATAAATATAACATCCAAACAACTCTCATCGGACTTCGGTCCCTGAGAGATCTCTCTATTGTCGTATCTTCTACATTGGTGACCCCGACAATGGACATAAGCGCAACTCTGAATATCCTGACTGACGCCCGACTCTTCTCAGCAAGCCAGACTCTCTCTCTCTCTCTCTCTCCGCTCGCCACCCTGGCTCTGAGCGCTCGCTCGCCACGCTGGCTCTGAGCACTGGCAAGCTGCACTCTACTCTTCATACATCCTTGACCCCTCCGTCTCAAAGGGGGGCTGATGTGGCGTCACTCCTGTCAAATCTGACGAGTTCTGCATCGCACTATCGAAGTTTCTTAAATCAGTTGCATAAATATAACATCCAAACAACTCTCATCGGACTTCGGTCCCTGAGAGATCTCTCTATTGTCGTATCTTCTACATTGGTGACCCCGACAATGGACATAAGCGCAACTCTGAATATCCTGACTGACGCCCGACTCTTCTCAGCAAGCCAGACTCTCTCTCTCTCTCTCTCTCCGCTCGCCACCCTGGCTCTGAGCGCTCGCTCGCCACGCTGGCTCTGAGCACTGGCAAGCTGCACTCTACTCTTCATACATCCTTGACCCCTCCGTCTCAAAGGGGGGCTGATGTGGCGTCACTCCTGTCAAATCTGACGAGTTCTGCATCGCACTATCGAAGTTTCTTAAATCAGTTGCATAAATATAACATCCAAACAACTCTCATCGGACTTCGGTCCCTGAGAGATCTCTCTATTGTCGTATCTTCTACAGACACCATAACAGACTGATCGCCGAATCGCACAGACTTGCCAAGTCAGAGCGATCCGCGTATTATCTGGGCCTCTCTATTTACAATCGCCTGCCAGACTCTGTAAGAGATGCAACTTCCATCGCAGCATTCAAGGTTAGGCTGAAAAAGTGGTTGACGCAGGAGTCATTCTATTCATATGAAGAATTCTTTAGTTTACCAACAATTATTTAAAGGTATAAAATTATAGTGCGACATATTGTATATTGTTTATCAATATTTGTATATTGTTAGATAATTTAAAAATAAAAGTTAAGACAATTGACATATAATAAGAAATACTGTAATTAATCATATATTTAAACACAACTGAAAGCCATATACCCTGTATACATATATACCTTGACTTGTAACAATTGTTATTAAAATATTTCTTTCTTTCTTTCTTCCATCATTGAGGATTTATAATATACTAGCTTTTGCTCGCGACTTCGTCCGCGTGAACTTTAGTATTAACTTCCATTTCCTATTTGATCAACTTCCGTTAGGTAATAATTCCTAAAATGGTATTCAATGTCTTAATGCAAAATATAATAATTTATCTGTGGGGCAAGAGTCACCTAAATATGTTCTGCCGTTTTCAGGTGTCTGAGTAGGTAACAGTCATCCAAACTTACAAACGTTTGCAATTATATTATGAGTAGAAAGTGAAATTACTATATTATGGTTTTCAATACTTGTGTGAATATTGTTATTTCAAATAAGAGTCATGTATTACTATTCTTATAAACCATTCAATTTGGTTCCGTTTGCATCATTTTGAGGGAAGTATTACGAAAGTGACAACTACAACCTAACCACACTTACTGAATTATTTTTTTTCGAAATATACATACATTATGTTCTTAGTGGTAAAAGCAATTGGAATCGGAGCCCCAGCAGAATGTAGAAGCCTAGAGCTACTTTCCTCCTTCCAAGTAGCCACCTTCTAACAATATGAAGCTAGGCGAAAGGCTTTTCTTTTCAACAGAACCTTGAGCCCCGGCCGATGACCAAAGACGAATTAAGATCGATGCAATATCCTTCCATGAATCTCGCACGTAAGGAAACCCAGAGTTAGGAACCTTCTTAAAATTTCATAAGACTGCATTACTTCTGCGGCAGCAAGGGATAAATTAAGGCACCACAGAACACCAGTGAGCTCTGGCAGAAGCCTGAAGGCCGAACTTCTTTGGAAGGCCAATGAGGTATTGAACCAAACATTTGGTGAAGTGGAACTGTTGATGAATACCACTTATGGAACTCCTCAATGATGTAAATTACGTCACATATATTCTGATATGATTTCGTTTAAGTAGCAACTAATGTAGTGCCAAAGGTGAATCTGAGATCCTTGAGGAATTGACGGAGCTCCTCGATTATTATCAGCCAACATACAGTGATTTGGGGTTATTCTGTAACTGGGGACTGGCAATTTCGGTTCACGGTTTCCGTCACCCCAAACCATGTTCGCGTTTATTTCTCCATCAAGGAGAGCTTCCACCTTCTCTCCGACTTTTATCTTCCATGAGAGTCATCCCAACCGTCTATTGTTCTGTCTCTTATTCAAATAATACCCGTTATAGCCCTCTGTTAGCGCACGGCGGAACTAATGAGATTCCGAGTTTGCCCAGAAAAATATGTCCTCGTTACCTGACATTATAGTAAAAGCACATTACAACCGAAGTCACAATGAAAGTAATAGGGGACGCTGAAGGCAATATTCTTGTCTCCGACTAATATTTAAATTTACAAATATCATAATATAATAATATATCATTCACTAAAACACCTGTTTTTTAAATTTAAATTGCACAATTTGGTCATAAAAAATATAAAGTACTTTTCTGAGGAAATCGAAAATCGTTGTTGGTATCATTCCAACGATTATCGGCATTATATTGCAAACATTTGGTGTGTGTGATGTTTCATTAACTTACTCTAACTTAAAAATACTGTAGGTAGGTACTACAGTATTCCTAAATAAGAGATACCTATACAACGTTAAATCCATATACATAATTACAAAAGTAAGCGATACATACCAAACATTTGTGTGTTCTATTTCTTCGATTTCTGTATTCTTAAGACTTGGCGTTCATCTGACTTGACGTGTGTGTATTTGAAAAGCGAAAAGTCAAGGAGAACGCTATGAAAATGCCGCACTAGCAAGGCGGATATTTAGGGATTATTTAGTTTCATATATACCTATACATATAATTATACTAGCTTTTGCCCGCGACTTCGTCCGCGCGGAACTCGTTTATATCGTAACTTTCTCCCCCCTTTTCACCCTTAGGTGATGAATTTCCAGATAAAAACTATCTTTAGTAAGGACTCTTTGGGAAGGCCCCGGAATTCAAAGTATCTCTATACCAAATTTCATCTCAATCGGTTCAGCGGTTTAAGCATGAAAAGGTAACAAACAGACAGAGTTACTTTCGCATTTGTAATATTAGTATGGATTGTATGAAGGAAAGGGTATCGATGCATGTAGACTTTTTTCAGTATTATTTTGCATATTTTCATATCACACGGCCATAAGGACATTTTCTTTCTACTAAACCGTAGGATTAACTTAACTGACTTGTAATTTAAACATTTTATATGTTACATCTAATAGTTTTCAAAATAGCCATAATCAAACGTCTTTTTTACCCCGTTTTAGAAAACATCTTCAAAACTAAGGCCGCCATAAGGTACCTTTACCCTTGGAACGTCAATTTACTTATGTAATGTTAATGTTCCTATTCCCCAGGACTCCCAACTACCGCTATACCGTAAATGGGTTCCATCCAAATTTTCACCCCCAATTGACCCCCTTAGGGGATGATTTCTGGAATAGAAAATATTATATGTCCTTTTCCAGGACTCAAACTATCGTTCAACCAAATTTTATCAAAATGTGTCACAAACAAATTTCCACCTCCAATTACACCCCCTTAGGGGATGATTTTCGGGATAAAACTATCCTATGTCCTTCCCTATCTATCGCAATACCGTAAATGGGTTCAATCCAAATGTTCATCCACCATTTCTCACCCCCTTAGGGGATGATTTCCTCCTTTTATGTGTTCCGGAATAAAAAAAAAACTATGTTCTTTCCTAGGACTCTACCTCTCTCTATACCAAATTTCATCTAAATGGGTTCTATCCAAATCTTCACCCCCCATTTCACCCCCTCAGGGAAAGATTTCCGGAATAAAAACTATCCAATGTCCTTCCCCAGAACTTAAACTACCTCTTAACCAAATTTCATCAAAATGGGTTACATCCAATTTTTCACCCCCCCATTTTACCCTCTAAAGGGAAGATTTTCGGGATAAAACCTATTATTTAACCTTTTCCGGGACTCAAACTAATCATATGGTTGACATACTGGGCCACCATGGCCTCTCATGTGTCCGGAGCGCTGGTAGGATCTCCCGCCACGCCAGTATTAACGATGTCATCCGTCGGGCCCTTGTCAGTGCGAGAGTGCCGGCAGTCCTCGAGCCCAGTGGGCTGGCCAGAGACGACGGCAAGAGGCCTGACGGAATGACGCTGGTGCCTTGGAGCATGGGTCGGCCGCTAGTTTGGGATGCTACTTGCGTCGATACCCTGGCACCGTCCCATGTTCCAAGCACCAGTGCCACCGCTGGCGCTGCGGCATCCTCGGCCGAAAGCCTCAAGCGCCGCAAATATGCCATCCTAGGAAATAGCTACATGTTTGCGGCGTTTGGCGTTGAAACCTTGGGGCCATGGGGGCCAAGTGCACGTCGCCTATACAAGGATTTGGCGACGCGCCTAATAGAGGCATCGGGTGACCAGAGGGCTGGCCACTATTTCGCACAGCGTGTTAGTATCGCTATACAGCGAGGAAATACGGCCAGCCTTCTGGGCACCTTGCCTATTGACGGCGACTTAGGCCAAATTTTTTACCTTTAGGTTAAGTTTTATATTGTTGTTTTTATTAATTGCCTTTTAACAATAAAGTAAAAATATCATATACCAAATTTCATCTAAATCGGTGCAGCGGTTTAAGTAGCTCCATACAAATTTCCACCCCCCATTTCATCCCCTTAGGGGTTGATTTTCAGGATAAAAACTACCCTAAGTCCTTCCCCAGGACACAAACTATCTCTATGCCAAATTTCATCTTAATCGGTTCAGCCGTTTTCACGTGATGCGCGGTCACATAAACAGACAAACAGATAAACAGATAAACAGATAAACAGACAAACAGACAAAAATTCTAAAAACTGTTGGAACGTGTTCTGTTATCGATTCTAAGTATCCCTAGCCAATTTTTTTTCGAATATCTTCCATGTACAGACTTTCGACCCTCTTCAGCTTTATTATATGTATAGATGTATAGGTATATATGAAACTAAATAATCCCTAAATATCCGCCTTGCTAGTGCGGCATTTTCATAGCGTTCTCCTTGACTTTTCGCTTTTCAAATACACACACGTCAAGTCAGATGAAGTAAGATTTGGTCACCTTGGTTTTATTGACCTGAATATTTTTCTGCAATTTTGCCACAGTGCCTCGTGCCTTATAAACATGTTCTCGAGCTTTAAACGTTCTGTAATACATTTGCCGAGAATCAAGAGTTTTGCCGCCAAAAAAAGTTACGTCAGAAAAAAACTCATACTTGCCCACGCTATAGTACAGTCGCCATCACTTACATCGGAGCAAACAAGCAGCTCACAAACATCGGAACACACCTCTATTTTCAAGGCATTAGGGTGCATGTGCCGATATTTTTGAACACCTATAGTGTACACTGTATGTATGTGATGGCGACTGTACTTGGAAGCTTTTAGGTATCGTTTTTCATTTGAAGAAATCTTTAACCATTGTACTTTTCACCACTCAGTAATTTCTGAATTAAATAAATGTTCATTCATGCATGCAACTTTATCTGTAATATTAACGCAATGATTACTAATTACTTTATTACAATATGTTTGAAACACATAATAACAATATGTTACAATTTATATGGTTTATAAGAATAGAAAATTAAATCGAAATAAATAAAATTAAGCTAGCCTAAAATAGTAGTGAGTAAAAAAGTGGCGGCATTGCCACGTTGTATGGCAATACTTATACGCTGGGCTAGGTATGCGCCAGCCTTCTGGGCACCCTGCCGCCTGGCGCCGATCTGGGCCAAGTTTTCTATTTGTGATGTTTGTTATCTTTATTTGTTTTATTTTATTTTACTTTCGAGTAGGTAGTTAATTTTTTACTCACTACTATATTCTCTTTGCAAGGCGCTGCGAAAGTGATTTGTAGATTACATATACTTACTTTACTTACATAAAAAAATATTTGCGATTCCTGAAACGTCCAATTTTGTCAGCTGTCGCTAACTTTTTTTAGAGCCTTCATGATTCACTGCGTTTTTGAAAATCTATCACTATCTATCACAAAAAAAATAAAAACTATTCTTACTTAAATACAAAAACTGCTTGCCGTCGCTGGGTTTGAACTTGGAAACACCGAGTTCGTAGTCTATCTTATGCCTACTCCTACGAGTTTAAAATGTAGGTAGGTATCACACATTAGGTATTTCTAATACCCAACCTCCATACTTGACTTGAGTACCAATACAACTTAAATAGATTAACAATGCAGTCGCAATGCAAACTCTTTAATATTTTTTCCTATTTGACATTGTCATTTGTCAGTAAGTACATTATCAATTATCCGTACTGATAACTGTGTGTAATATATTTATTGCCGAGTGCTTTTAAAATGCCGCGAAGGAAAACAACGTGCGATGAATTTGTGGAGTTGTGGACAAAGGATTATCCTGAATTACAGGCTCGCGATACAAAATTATATTGCACTAAGTGCAATGTTAGTTTCCCCCAAAGAAAAGCTTCTATGGAACGACATTTCAACTCGGAAAAGCATACATCCGTCAAAAAAGATTTTAGGATGGAATTGACCTTTATGGTAAGCTGTAATATGTGGAATGAGGTTGGCTTAAGCCGCTTAAGGCACTCTAAGCTCTTCATAGAAGGAGTGGACTCGGGCTGGACCAGAAAACTCTGGAAATCCAGTAGGAAGCAACTCAGAATTATATCTGGGGTGTTCACAGGTCACTTCGGGGTCAAGGATCTCTTGGCCAAGATGGGACTATCTGATAGTTTAGACTGTAGAATGTGTGGCGAGGAGGATGAGACTATGGAACACTTATTGTGTGAATGTCATGCCCTTGCCAGACAAAGAATGAACTACTTTGGTAACGGTTACCCGCAACCAAAGGAATTCAAGGTGCTCCCGGCGAACTGCATCATCCGCTTTGTGGAAATGATGGAGCAAGCCTGGGAGCAGGTATAAAGGAGAGGGCAAATGCACAAAAGATCCCACTGGGTCGAAGTGCATCCGAAAGGGCCCTCACCTAGTTAAGATAAGATAAGATAAGTAGGATGTTACATCCAGTTAGCATATTAGTGTAACTATGTTAGTATTTAATGGGTATCATTGCACTTAATTCATTCGTGCGTTTCATGTGATGCCGAGTTTTTCATATTATGTACCAACACTTAACATTTAATAATATTCATACAATCCTGCCAACTTAAGTATCTACTTGTTGCACAACATGTCTTCCATATGACATTTTCACTCAGATGATAAGATAACTAAATTCCAGCATGTTAATAATTGAATTTTTAAAGGTTTCAAGGGGGTTGAATGTTTTTATGCGGAACCAGTATTTTAGAAGTGAAAGAGATGATGGGTACCTACTTCGCGCATCAAATTTTAGTGTAACCAGGCGCGGCTCACTCGCGATTTGTGTTTATCGCTACAAGTACATGCCGGTCGCCCCTTCGAAGGGGCTCTATTCAGTGGCTGCCACGTGTTGGTACAGGACGCTCGCACGGGTCGCAGCGCGTTGCATGCGATAGAACGGGGTGGCCACATTTAGGCACGTTTACGTACCTAAACAGGGAATTTGTTAACAGAGAACCTTCTGTACGTAGTACTATTACTTAATCTGTGATGTAACAGAGAGGCCGTGTACTGCTGTGAGAGGGTCCAGTTTAGATCTTTTTAACCCTCGACGAAAAAAGAGGGGTGCTAAAAGTTTGACGTGTACATACGTGTGTCTGTCTGTGGCATTGTAGCTCCTGAATGAATGCACCAAATTGAATGTAGTTTTAGGGTTCCGTACAAAAAAGGTAAAAAAGGAACCCTTATGGTGCGACTCTGCCCGTCTGTCACAACCTTAAACATCTCAGCTGTGGGTCGATCACGTAACGCATTGTACGCGCGTCAGGTAGGTCTAAATGTCACTTTTTATATGGAAAATTGACAGTTAAGGCCTGGTATTCCTGCGAGAGTAGGCATTTAGCGCTGTCCCGGCCGCGCGTGAAATACTTCGCGCGGACGCAGCGGCTGTGAACTCGCATGACCCGAGCGTCACAGTATAGACATATAACTGTATTTTGAATTAAGAAATGCAATTATTATGATTAAACTTTTTTCAATGCATTTATTATGATTAATATAATTTTGAATAAAAAAGTAATAAAAAAAGGTAATAAAAAAAAGAATAGTCAAACTTACAGTCAGTAGAATCCATTGTAATTAAAACCCTGCAAAGTTGTTTTTTAATTAGATATGTGTTACTAAGGCCCTTAGATGACTGAAATAAATGGTATATTATTATAACTATTATCTTTTTATTCATATTTCCTCTTATTATTATTGATATATGAAACAACCAACCTTGCCAATTGGTTTCGGACAACTAAATTTTGTAATCGACTAATTAGTTGGACTATTTTCTCGCGACTCATGTTAGAAGCAAATTGAATAGAAAACCGCGGTACGGCTATATTGTTGACAGACTGTTTGATGACAGATTGACATAGACATTGACAGATGTTTAAAAATAAAATAGTCATGTATTACTCACGATATTTTGACCATTTCTAAGGAGTGAGATTTCTGTTCTTACAATTATTTTCCTACTAAAGTAGTGCATCTCTCTAAAATTCTGAAAGTATGAATTTATGAAGTATGAGCCTTACATCGAATAGCGGCTGATCGACCAATTCGCTACCGGTCCAATATATTGGCAATAGCGGTAATAAATAAAATATGTATATTATTTGATATATTTGAATGTAGAATGACGCAAGGCAAATGTACAATAGTTAACGCTCAGAGTGGAAGAGGTTTTTTGAATTGAATTGAATTGAATATGTTTATTGCGGAGTAAATGGTACATCCATATACGTTAGTAACAATTTTACTTAGGTCTATGTTATTTCTCATAGCTCACTTGTGAGCTATGAGACTTCGTCCATTGGCGGAATATAGGACTGTCATGCGTTTCCGCAACTGCACTCAGGAGTCCGTTGGAGCTGCCGCGAACACGACGCATCAGGGACGCGACTCGCTTACGCATAATAGCGTGGAAGCCATCCGTATGCGCCTCCGCGAACATCCCCGATGCACTACAGTAGCGCGGCAACCTCATCAGCATCCTGAATGCGTTGTTATAGAGGACGCGCAGGGCACTGTAAGTAGTCTTCGTGTAGTCGATCCACAGGCTGCATGTGTAAAAAGACTGGCAGTAGGCTCTAAACAAGGTTAATTTAACACTTGCTGTGCATTTTGCAAACCTGCGGATCAACATGTTGCTTCTCACTGACAGCGCCCTGCGCTCCCTCTCCAAGTCCAGGTCGTCCTTTAGTGACGCGGTGACCCAATGGCCCAGGTACTTAAATTGCGATACTATCTTAAGCGGAGCTCCAGCCAGCTCGACTGGTGGTACAATTTTGTAGCTTTTTGTGCCCGCTTTAAAGATAAGTAGCTCGCTCTTACTAGCATTGTACCTGAGGCCGTGAGCCTCCGCGTACCGCTCACAAATAGCGAGCAGCTTTCGAAGCGCGCAGACCGATGGGCTCAGCAACACCATGTCATCAGCGTAGCTGATGTTGTTGAAACACTGACCTCCGACTGAACATCCAGCCCGGGTGCTGCTGAGCTCATCAATCAACTGGTCCATATAGAGGCAAAATAGCCTAGGAGAGGTCAAACCTCCCTGCCTCACCCCACACTGAGTCTTAAAGGAGTCAGACAAGGTGCCTGCCCACCTAATCCTGTTACTCTGATTGCCATACCAATATTTAAACAGCTCAACCAGTTCTCCAGGTACGCCAGCGTCATACAATTTTATCTATAGGAGATCGTAAGACACCAGATCGAATGCCTTGGACAAGTCCAAAAAACACGCGTACACTGGCGTCTTACGATCCGAGTAGTTTCGGACAGTGTGCTTGAGGCACAGTACTGCTGCCTCTGTAGAGAGTCCGGACCTAAACCCAAATTGGGCGTCATGAAGCGGCACAATATTTTCAAGGTGCTTGTCAAGCACATTGTCCATCACTTTACATATTATGGTGGCTAGTGAAATTGGCCTATAGTTATTAATATCCGACGCATCACCCGTATGGCATTTTAGGAACCGGGACTACAATCGTCTTTATCATTTCGTCGGGTAAATAACTATGACCCATACATATAGTGAAGAGCATGGCAAGTACTCTGGGCAGATGGACACCCGCATGCTGGAGATGTTCTATGCTAAGTGAATCATGCCCAGGTGACTTTCCTCGAGTCATGCCCTTCACTACAGCTTTTATGTCACCAACTGTAAACCTTAAAAGAGATTTGAGGCCAAGTTCTACGGGTTTGGGTGGATCTTTTGACGGCCCGAGCGGTGATTCCACTTTAAAATGAACTTTGAAAAGGTCTGCAATTTTTGTTAGATCACTTTCACCCATTATATTTATTGGAAGGCTCGGCTTAGGGCACATCTTGCTCGTCTGTTTCCAAAATCTGCAAAATTTTTTATTTATGTGATGGTTAGCCATAATGTCTAGTTTGATCTGGTGTGCACCATTTTAATTTATTTTTAATTTTTTTCTTAGATTGTGCCATGACATTATAGCAAGGGCCTGTCTTGGGTTTACCACATAGAACCCAGTTTTGAAAGGCTAGTCGAGCCTCCGTGTGAAGTGGTCTCACATGTTTGTTCCAACCGGCCACCTGTTTATACCTACGAGCCTTTGATCTTGTACTCTCATAGCTCATAGATGCTGCTTGTCTTAACGCCGTAATCACACTAGCATGTAGGTTGTCAATAACACGCCTATGTTCTATGTTGGTACAAGGTCGGTCACAGCATTCTCCTAATTCATGGGGAAAGTCAATACATCTTAATAACCTATTACAGTGCTCTTGGTACAAAGATATTTGACGCTGGTCTCTATCACCCCATATAACCCTGTTCGTATCCCTAGTTTCAACTGAATACTTAGGTCTTAATACATTTATATCACATGTCACTTCAAGAGGGAAATGATCCGACCAGAACACATTATATTGTATCTTAACGTCCACTATCATCTTCCACGCTGCTTCAGATACAACACAATGGTCTAGCCAGCTCGCAGTACCATGTGCATCACTCACGTAAGTATATGAGTTCGAGTCCGGCCCCAACACCTCTATGTCCGCACATCGCCACGCCTGGTCATGACAAAAGTGTTTCAGTTCGATGCCTAGCCTATTTCCAGGTTGCGCGTTAAAGTCTCCCATCACTAACACAGCGTCTACCTTGGTCTCCTCCACCACGGCGGCAATCTCCCCTAAGCACTCGGTAAACTCGGCAACATTATCTGCGCAGTCGGTAGGCATGTAGACAGAGAATAGCAGTAACGAACGCCCTGCCGACCGTACATTTATGGCCGTTATACGTACACTGTTACACTGCACTACAGATACTAAATCAAATACATTTTTCCTCCACAAAATACCGACACCTCCGTATGGTCTCCCTCGCAGAAGGCCAGCTGTAGTGTCTATAGCC